>PVIA01003723.1:0-159568 GCA_004024845.1 Tonatia bakeri
AGGACCTCCTACCCTATGCAACATCATGGATGCAACTGGAAAGCATTATGCTAAGCGAAATAAGCCAGGCAGTGAAAGATAAATACCATATGATCTCACCTTTAACAGGAACCTAAACAACAAAACAAAGAAAGAAGCAGGGTATAGTCAAAGACACTGCATTAGAGGACAGGTGGAGAGTGACCAGAGGAGAGAGAAGCGGGATTTCGGGGGAGAGGAGGAGGGGTTTATAGGATTAAAGTTAAAGGACACATGGATAAAAGATAGGGGGAGGGTGGTAATGGGAGGGAGGTAGGGAGGGGGGATGGGAGGGCTTGATTGGGTGGGAGGTGGGGGGGTGGGAGGACTTGAATGGGAGTAAGGGGGTGAAAACTGTACTTGAACATTCATTTAAATAAAAAAAAACAAAAAAAAATAGATGAAAAAGTTTGTTTTGTCTTAAAACATTTTATTAAAAATCAAGAAAAGCATGCCTTTGATGTTATGGTGAGAGGTCCATAATAAATGCTTGTTTCCAGTGAGGTAATTCCTTTCTACCTTTGATTTTAGTTGTTGAGGAAAACTCAATGTTCTGCGTGACAGGATCTGCAGCGATCATTGCTTGTGGTGCTAATCACAACTGATGCATTGTAACCTTGGCCTGAAAGCCTGATGATATTTGTGGATTGTGAATAATGATTATTGAAAGGAAAAGGCTTTTTAGTGTTCATTAAACCTCATCGTCAGTACCCACTCAACGCTTTCTCGGCCCGCACCATCATTTGTATGTACATAAACACAGGGGTGGCCTTCTTCTATGCCCGTCTAATGTCTGGGGTAATATACATCTTTTTGAGGGAAAACCAAATACAGTTTTTGTTTTACAAAAGTTTCTACCACAGATTGCTCATAGGGTTTGCAAAAGAAGCACAAAATTAATGTAACCATTTTTTGCTAAGTAAGGATAAATTTATATGATCTTGTGTTAATATTTCCTTGCATGGGGAATTATGCTTTTATATAAGTTTTTATTTAAATATTCAATTTACTATCAATGTTGCAAATATCAGGAAAACCTATTTGGATAACTCTGTGGGCCCTCATCTTCTGCCTTGAGTGAAATAGTAAAAGTGGTCCACTTACTTCTTTCCTTAGAAAATCATCCTATACTCTCACACCAGTGAACTGTGTCAATTGTTGTACTTTAGACAGGCAGACATTTGAAGTTTCACCTTCAGACAGAGGGCAGAAATATGTGAGCAATATATGGATACCACTTGACACTGCATTTGAAAAGGAACAAAAGAACAAACCTCATTTTTAGATGTTTTCACTCTCTTTCTACAGTGGCATTTCTATCTCCTTGAGAAAATGGACTAAATTAGAGCTTTACCAAGATAGGTGAGAAATGCTTGATTTTGATTTTTGCAAGATACTTTAGAAGTTACAATGGAAGAGAATTACCTTTGTAATGTAAAGGATTTATTTTTTTCAAGTCTGGATCAAACTAGGTATGTGTTCTTAGGCAATTATTTATTCTTTCACAGTGGGGGATGGCAAACTATGGTTCGTAAGCCAAATTTTGTTTGCTGCTTGTTTTTTGTATGGCTCACAAGGCTGTATTTTACATTTTTGAATGGTTGAAAAATCAATGTAGTAATAATATTTTGTGACAAATGAAAAATATATGAAATTTTAATCTCTGTCCATGAATGCAATTTTGAAACATTTACTTATATATTTATCTACACATTGTATATGACAGTATCAATGCTGTAATGATAGAGAAGAGTAGTTAGGATGGAAACTATGCAATTGCAAACTCTAAAGACTAGGTGATAATTCCATGGGGAAACAAAATATAGAGACTCCAAGATTGGGAACAGAAGATGTAAAATAGTATAGAGATAAGATGTCTGACTGAAAATATGGGGCAAAATATTTCTAAAAACGATGGTTTTGGAGAGGTGGTAGAGTACACTACTCCGATGAAATATGGAAGGAATGCTTTATAAAGGGAGGCATATGACAATAAGAGAGGACAATCGGTATCTGATAATACAAATAACATATTCTAAGGTTGATAGAAACCCTGAAAGATACAGCAAATAAATTATTTCAGAATATACAACAAAAATATGAAAACATAGAAAATAGACTAGAAGGGACAAGAAAATTGAAAGATAAATACTGGAGATCCAACTTTTGCCTAATAAAAAACATATTAAAAAACAGCAGAGGTAAAGCAGAGCTTGGGATTTTAAAAGAAAAAAATATTTTTAAAGCCAATTTTCCATAATTGAGAGGGAAATGTCTGTGGATTGAAAGCTGTCAGATTTTGAAACTTCAGAGTACGAAGTCTAGAGACAAGACCCTAAGTGCTTCCGAAGGGGAAGAAAGTGATGTGTACGGTCGTACGACTGCTCCAGAGAAACAGAGAAAACCCTCCTCCTTTTTGTTCGTTTGGCTTACATTACATTAGCCTCTTATTCCTCCAATGCACCAAGACTTTGCATTTGTTGTTCCCCATTGTAATGTCATTTCTGTAAATATTTACATGACTTAGTCCTCAAAGTTTCCAGGATTTTACCCAATCATTATAAAAAGAAGATAACAGAATCCACAGTCACTTCAGTATATCAAGCATAAAGTCCAGTCAACAATAGATATTATTATACATGCAATTAAACAAGAAAATGTAATCCATGATAAAAATCAATCATTTAATAGAGGCTAACCACAAGATAATCAGATGTTGCAATTAGTAATCAAATACAGTAAAGAAACTAGAATAGTTTTAAAAGTTAAAGGAAAACGTTTATAATGGCTGTATGGAAGTGATTATTATTGGCAGAGAAATTAAAATTATGAAGAAGGAAAATGTAAAATTTATTGGATAAACTTTACATTATATTGAAGACAGAAAAAAAAAGGGTGACAGCTCTTGTAAAGAAAAATCAATTAAAATTATTTAATCTAAAGAACCAAAGGCACGTACACCAAAAACTAAAATAAATAGAGTTAAATTACCTCTGGGAGAATATTTTCACTCTAATATATATTTAATTAGAGTCCTAGAAGGAGATCAAAAGGCATTAGGAAATGAAATTGAGAATAAAGTGGCTGAAAATTTTAAAACTTGAGGGAAAAGTCAATTTATGATCAGGAATCTCAGCAACAATTAGGCATGTGAAACCCAGAGAATAGAGTGCCTGAGCACATGGTATTTAAAGGGCTACAAAGCAAATAGAAAAATCTTGAAAGAATCCAGAAATAATTGGTACGTTACATATAACAACTATTGAAAAATATCCGCTTAGTGGTTAAATAATAGCAATAGCAATATTGTATTTACTGATTTAGTAATTTTATTGTGCTATGAAAGATAATCACTTTGTTTTTAGGAAATACACACTGAGGGACATAAAATATGATTTTTGGAATTTTTAAATGGTTAAGAAAAAATATGTAGAGATGTGTGTGGACATATTAAAGTACGTTTAGTATCATCACTTTCTTTTAAGTTTAAAAGTTGTTAAAATAAAAAAAAAGTCCATAAAACGAGTAAAAGAGTTCAGTTTAAAGCTATATGGGCAGAGTAGATAATTTATTTAAAACATCAATTTGCATCAAAACTGCAACTGGCAATTTATTTAAAACATTCAAATCTTAAATAGAGTAGGCGGCCTCTGCCAGGCTTAGTTGTTGACATGTGGAAGTACGTGTTCGTAGTAGATAAATCTTTCAATGACATTTAATAGGAACTCGAAATTTGGAATCTTATGGGAAATTTTCTAAGCTTATATGTTATCACAAAGTATACACTGCATATCGGGGCCATGAGTTTATAATGCACTACTAATATACATGAATATACTATTTAAATCACTTTACACTTTTATAATATAATACAAAATTTTAGGTAAGATTGGCTATTCAACAATATGAACACTTAATTTTGGAAACTTTAGATCTTAATGTATCTATAATTCTTTAATAAAAAGTTATACTTTGATATTGATTGAATTATATCTCTATTTAAAAATTATTTTAAATGCTCAATATGATCTGTATTTAAGAGATGTTAGTTAAAATTGTCTAAGATTTTCTGAATTCTATGTTCCTAATATATTCATATATTGACATTTTTTATATTTTAAATTTATAAACTTTATGAATTTGTAATTTTAAAGTATCTGTATCCCAAATTGCAAATTCAGAAGCTCATCTGATAACACTGATGTAATTGATGAATCTCTATTCTACTTTTGTATGGGGGGCAGGTGCTGATTCTGGGTTTGCTGTAAGAATTGTTACTTGTACTATAGTCTTAATAGCCTGATTGATGGGAAGTCTGTCAACATTACAATGCTATTTTCTGAACCTTGCACCTATATTACTTTAAAAAGAAAGTACTGAGTCAATTCTAATACACGATAAAATATGCAGCATCCATCTTGTCTTTCTTATTAAAATATCTCTTCCAGTCTTTACTTGTCCCACATCTATACCTAGAACCATTAGTATGTTCATACCTTCAGGGACTCATAAAAGGGTCTGTTGTTATCACTTAAATTCCCTGGCTCTTCAAAATGTGTCTAGTCTGCTCTTCCCGCACCCACATTTGTTTTTAGGATCTTTCTCTTTACTATTTTATTTATACTTAAATATTGTATTTATACTTAAATATATTACTGTGATTTAGGGTTAAAGTGATTTATCTCCATAGCTACAACTCTTTCTATACTTACCAAATTGTGCATACATATGATTTAAATATATAGTTATGTACATATATATGTCTCCGTATGTATAGGGATAGGTACATAGGTATGGATATTGATATCAAATAAAATCAGAATGTAAGGTAGTCAGCAGTAATATAAAACTTCCAAAATCTTTGTTGTTATAAAATCTAGAATTAAATAAAATAACAATATAATCACTATATAAATAAATGAAGTTAAAAAAGTTCTCAATAAATTATTTCAGTCATTCACAATGCTTTTCATATTATTGTCATATGTGAAAATCTTTATCTCCCAATTTGAATACATCTGGATTATATATATGCTTATATATATGTACACACATATACGTATGTATTTGTGTGTATATACATCACACCCATACACAAGCAATTTTAGTTTCCCTTCCAATAAGGACTACAGACAGAAAGAACTGACTAGCAACACTCTTCTTTAGTTCCTCATCAGCAAGAGGTGTGGTCAAGTCTCTGTGACACGCATGCGTGGAAGACCGCTGGTGTATCTAAACCCAGCGTAGACTTCACGGAAGGGTTGTTGAAATGGCGGAGGTGTTAGATTATTAGGATTGTTAATAAAATTATCATCACTGAGTTAAATGGGACAAATTAAACAAATTTTAATTCTTTCACCTTCTATTCCCTGTCTCATACTGGCTTCTGACAGATTTCTGTCATGGAGATACCCCAAGGATATTTATGAGGGGATTGTAGATAGAGCAGACAATATGAGGCAGGTATAACAGACACTCTGATCAGCCATAAAAATAAAAAAAATAAACAACAACAACAAACCCTACTTTTGCTACCTATGGTTGTATTTTTCTCAGTAAGCCAGGATATGCATACTCTACTAAGTACAGAATGGCAATCTCTTCAAGTCTCTACTTGAAATTCAAGTTGTTTCTCCTTCTGGGAGGGGTCAGGGTCCAAAGCACTGTGGTACAAGTCCTGGTGTTCTTTTCCTGAGATTTAAGCCTGGGTTTTATCTTATAAAACCATTTATTTAAAGAGGAATTTCTTGCACATTTATTTGACAAACTATGCAAAATCAATCAGATAGAAATGTATACAAAAGACCAAGCTGTCAATCATGGGTGATTTAGATAGTTTAGAAAGGGCTCTCATAATTAAATACATTTTTTTTCTTGTGGAAAATAAACTGGATTTTAAGAACTTAATCTACCACTAATTGCAAAAGACAAAGTGGCTGGTTGTTCTGCTGATTTGTTCAGGTAGTTTTCTAACTATTTATTTAAATTTCGTATGCATAATGAATTTACAGCTGATCCTAGCCATGATTATAAATACAAATGAAGTATTGGAAATTATCATATAAAATACAAAACTGGATAGAACTACCTTAACCAGTGCTAAATTTAAGTAGCAAAACGGGATGCTTGAAAGTCGATAATTAAGGTGAAGACAATAAACAGACCTCCTTTTGTAGCTGACTGCTGCTTCTGATTATCCAATGTTACCCACTTTTAAGGGCCTGTTTAGGTCATGTGAATGCTATATAGTAAAACAGTGATTCTAGATTGGAACATATTGATTATGGGCTTATTTTGAAAGGCAATACCATTGAAAATAGTGAAAAATTGAAATAAATATGTAGGCTAAATTGGACAGATATGCAGTGCATATATATGGCAACATGACTTGGAAATTGCAGGCAGAATTGATGAAATTTGATCTAGATATAAGACCAAGCCATGTTGATCACTGAAGCATATTATTTGTCAAATCCATTCATTTAATCAGGATTTTACAGGTGCACATTGTTAACCACACAAACCCACTCACACACATCTGCCCATGCCCTTTGCTCAGAGCCCTCTGACACTGGCATTCAGTACCACTTCATCCATACTTATGAATTCACTCCCATTTCAGAGCCTGGGACCTACTCTAGTCTCAACAAAGCTCGGTATGAGTAGTTCTAGGTTAACACATTTTCAATAATATAGACAATTACATAAGAACTCTGCAATGTGTTAGGTTCAGATAATTAAAAATATAGTCAGCATCTAATAATTTTAAAAAATATACATGCATGTTATTAGAGCAATTGTCTTTTTTTTGTGAAAACATAAATTGGGACCCAAATTTTTGCTTTGACACATTCATCTTGGAGACCTGGGGTAAATAATGCAGTCCCTCTCGAAGTTTTTTTTTTTTTTTAATTTTTTTACAACTTTTTTAAAAAATTTTATTTATTTATTTTCAGAGAGGGAAGGCAGGGAGAAAGAGAGAGAGAGAGAAACATCAATGTGCAGCTGCTGGGGGCTGTGGCCTGCAACCCAGGCATGTGCCCTAACTGGGAATCAAAACTGCGATGCTTTGGTTCGCAGCCCGTGCTCAATCCACTGAGCCACACCAGCCAGGGCTTCGAAGTATGTTTTCTTAATTGATACGGTGTAGTTATAAATTCCATATAAATCTACCACAAAAAAAAAAATCACATGGCATTTATGGCATTTGATGGGGTAATACACATTACATACTTATTATAGTTTATCACACATAGTGTATGCTCAAAAGATTTTCTTTCTAAAGGCATAATGAGTTCCTGGTCAGAGGAGGTGGGCAGAAACTGCATGAAATGGAACTGCATGAATGTGGAAAAGCAGACAGTAAATGTTTGACCGTGTTTATCCAGGACTCTGCAGGCAAGAGATACAACAGATTCTGCAAAAGGACATCTGCTGTGGGAGAGTTATAGTTCACCTGGCTTCATGGGCAGAAAAAAAGCATTCATCACCATGGCACGGAGTCACCATTGACCCCTCCCTTTTCAGCACTTGCCACATTCTGAACTTCAGCAAACGAGTCTGACCAGTGCTCATTCCTTCCACTGGCATCCACCTAGCCTAAGCAGCAGTACTGTCACAACTCCACCCCCTACCATTGTCCCTCTTGTCCATTTGCTCCAGACACACTGATGTCCCTACATACTGTTACTCCAGGGTTTCTACAGTTGCTGGTCCTTTTGCCTAAAACACTTTTCCCTAGATACCACCTGGTTTCTCTCTAAAGGTCTCTGCTCAAATGTCATTGTGATCAACTTCACAAAAAGTATTGAGCCCTGCTACTTGACACTCCTTAGTTTCCTCCTCTGACGTTTTTCTACTTCTATTGCATTTATCATCTAACATAAGACATATTTGCTTGTTTGTTTTCCTATTAATTTTTCCTTTACCCCCCTTGCACATCTTCCCAATGCAGATTCTATGATTCCAAGGATTTTTTGTTTACAATTATATTCTTAATATCCTAGAGAACTCTTGACTAATAGTATATCCTTATTAAATATTTGTAAAATAATTAATTAAGATTATTCCAATGCTGTTTTCTAAAAGCAGTGTGGCAATGATTATTTCGGGTTTTAAATATAATATAGGACAGAGGTGCAGTATGCTTCAGGACAAGTACTCAGAGAAGAAGAGCACTCTTATAAGTAGTCCATTAACAACGGTGTTTGCAGGGAAGGAAAACAAAAACAAAAAATCTGTGCATAAGATGACGAGTGGAGGAATTCCAGGACCAAAGTCTGATGCTATTTGGCTAAATGAAATTTTCGTAAGCTGAAAAAAGAAATGCCCAAAACTTGTCTGGCAAGTCACTTTGATAGGAGGTTCACAAATCATATTTTCATGATGTACTCAGTCTGTCCTTCTGCCCATAGTAGGGCTATGTCTAATTATTCCTAGACAGGTCTTTTAAAAAAGATAAAACACTTAATATTTAGAATTTTACAATTTAAGCCTGTGATGATTTTAGTACTTTCAGGAACACATGTATTTGAATGCATGGCTATTTTAATAGTTCATATAATAGTAAGTCCCTGTGTATCCAAAAGTATTTTGATGTCACCAAAATGTTTTTCATGGTTATTATTATCACTGTTGATGATGTTGGCTTATAACTCCTTTCTATACCCCTGCTGAACTTGACTGTTCGGTCCCAAATATTGAATATAAAAGTCAGAGTACTTGAGTATTGTTTCTGAATAATTTTTAGCAGTGACAGAATTTGCCTTTGGTATGTCCATCTCACATAGCAAAAGCTGATAGAAAACAGTAGAAAAAAATCTCAGGAGACCTGGCTTTTATTTTATCTGCCCCAAGAGTGTGACTATATCTAGCTTAATGTTGTGGCTACCAAACTTCTCTGCAAATCAAGAAATCACTTCCCTGGGAAAGAAATATCTGAGATTAAGTAAGAGGCCAGACCCAGGAACTTCAAAAGAGTAGAGGCAAACTTTCTCATTTACTCAGGAGCACAAGATAAGCACTTTTCTGACTATTTTGGAAAAAAAAGCTCAAGTCAAGAGGATACTATTTACATACACACTCACTATACAAAATATCAGGCCTGTACTATTAATATTAGCAGATTTTTTTTATTGTTAAAGGGCTACTTTATTTGATAAATTTCTTATCTCTCAAATAAATACTAAACAGATTTGAAAAGTTTAAGTGTTACTCACTTGCATGCCAAATCCAGAAGTCTACAAAGTGTACACCATATGTAGTGAGGGAGAGATGCAAGTTAGGGGCCTCCCCAGAGCTTGTTGCTCGGTTTTTGTCTCTCTGCAGGAGAAGGATTCAAGCAAGAGACAAACACACATAGTGGGAATGAGACAGCAAATTTATTTAGGAAACACATGTGAGCACAAAACTACAGATAGGAACCCAGCCAGCCTAAATGCCTGTCTAGAGGAAATGAGGTTGTTAGTAAGTTTGTTAGTAAGTTTTGCTCTATGTACTTGAGCAAGGAGGCTACAAGTGAGTTCTTAGCTAATCTAAGTAGGCCAATGTTGGGGTTTAGGGGTTATAATCTTCAATCAGTTTTTAGGTTCTCCTTCCTTCTTCCCCTTCTAAACTTTGGGAATAATGTACAGCTACAAAGGCTTTCTTTCTCAGTTAGTAAAGGCTCTTTGTCTTATTGCAGAGTTTCACTTTCTCCAACGCAGAGTCTCAAGGATTCCCTCCCTCAGGCTCTCCCTGTTGTGATGTTTGGATCACCTGGCAATCTTATGGGACCAGGCTCAGCTGGGTTAACTGGTGAGACATGACTTCCTTTTCTTTCCGGCCTCCTGTTTTACGTCTTTTGTTAGATTGTAATGGTGGGGGCCCCGCTTTATTTTCCCTCCAGCCACTCATTCCTAACTCCTCCCTAAAGTAACACATATATAGACAATGGGCTAGGGGTTTTATGTGCATTAGCTTATTGAAACTCACACACACACACATGCATGTAAGAGGAAAAAGACTGAAGCTCAGAAGTTAAATACCAGGCTCAAGGTCACAAGACAGGTAAGTTCAGAAATGTATTTACACTTCAATTTTTTGATTCAAAGTTCAGTAATTGTTTTCTAATATAGAAATTACGCCTTTTGATGATAAGATAGAATGAACACACCCATACCTATACGAGGTGGACAAAAGTACGTTTATAGTTATGAGTATGCAAAACAGAGTCTATTCTTATTTATTAATCATTGTATTATTTTCCAAATGAATAACTGTAAACCTACTTTTGCCCATTCCTATATTTTACTATTATGTTTATATTACTAACCTCAATTATTTAGTTTATGTTCTATCGTGTCTTTGCAATTGTCAAAGTTAGTTGTTAATGATATCATTTCTCTTGCTTGTTCTATGACTGAGTTATTTGTATCTTGTTGTTTATTTATTTTGGCATAAGATTCACAACGCCCTCTGCAATTTTGTGAAAGGCTTTTGCTTTCTAATCTTGTCAGCTGCTATAATTGCAACATTCTTTTAAAATAAAATGAATTTGGACTACTTTTTAAATATGTTTAAAGTTTTTGTTTAATTTCACATGTTTAACCACATATAGAAAAGAAGATATTTGTGAATGTAATGTACACTTTTCTTTCTCCAGTTCCCATTATTCTTATCCATACCTAGTGATTTTTCATGGAAATTATTATACAAAGTTTGGCTTTGGAGAATGGCTAAAGGATTATTTTTGATTAATTTCCATATTGAATTAAAATAATTTATTTATCTAAGAGTAGAGAATATTGCTATTCACTTAAATGTTTTTATGTAAAGTTCAATATATGCCACTCCATTTTTGAAAATGTTAGCCAATCAGAATTCATTACACTGGTCCTGTACTCATATTTGCAATATCAGTATGGCACTTGTGTTTTGTTAAGGTGTCTGTTCCATTTTGGAAAGCATGGTTACATTGTCTACTCAGCAAAAGTTTGTTGAGTATATACAATACAGCAAACTTGGGCGAAGCTTTGGCATGTAAAGTAAGTAATGTAGATCTACCCAATCAAGGTTTGTAACAAAGCTAGAAAGTCCATCAAGTATTTCAATACAATGCAATGTTAACTCCACTCCAGATAATCCACACAGGGTGTTGCTAAGATTCACAAAATCATCAAGAAGAGCCCTAGTAAATGCAGTAAAAAATTCATCTGTGGAACATCAGATATCTGAAACAAAATTTTGCTATTGTAAATTTGTAAGTTCTTTATTTAAGCTGGGCTGAAATTGTATCAAAGGGGACTGGAAGGAGGCTTGAGTATACAGGTAGGCAAAAATAAGTTTATAAAAGGTTTGAGAACCTAACACCTGAAGTTAAAATTTTATAATAAAAGGTAAGGACTACAAATGTTTTTGGTAAAAGGACTGTTGGCCACTGCTATCTTTAAAAAGCCACACAGAGAGAACTTTTCAATTGAATGCATGATGTATCTATGCTTGAAATTTTCCATTGTGGTTAGCTTTTGGATAATTAACCTAAAAGAAAGATTCAAACCCCCATTTTTCTTACCATGTTTGGCCACCTCTATTAACTAACAGGACTCTAATTAGAAACATAAAGTTTAATGCTAACTGATGCAGTTGGGATGTAGAGGGGAAACTAGGAGGCCTGAGTTCCAGCTCTATTCTTGCCAATAATTAGCTACAATATGGATTAAGTGAGGATAATAATCAGATGCCATTACAGGTATTTATATACACTTTTATTTTAAACTTACCACTGCCTGTACCAGTCTGTACCCAGGTGTGCTTGATTCAAAGCCTATACTTTCAACCCCTTTTATTAAAAGTATTTTATTGCTGTGCAATCATAGTTGTCTGCATTTACCTCCCACCATTCCTCCCACCCCAGACATCCCCTTTCTCTCTCCATCCCCTGTCAGTCTTAGTTACTTCTTTTATAAAGTCAGCAATTTTGTGGTTCTCAAAATCTGGTACCCAGATCAGCAACACCTATGGATATGTTGCAAATACAAATCTTGGGCCACATTGTGGACCTATACCATCAAAAACTCTGAAAGTGGGTCCAGCAATCAATATTTTAGAGATCTTTCTGGCTTATTCTATATACACCAACATTTGAGAAGTGCTACATTAGAGTATTACATCATGTTTTTTAGCCCCGACTATAAGGTGATTAGAATCACTGTGAAGATCTGAAAAATACTGATACTTCAGTGCTTTTTCAAAAGATGTGATTTAAATACTGTGTATGTGTGTATGTATAGTTTTCCAAGGATTTAAAAAAATGCATATTTAAGTTCAATAACACTGTACTGGAACAGCGCTTCTCACATTCAGTGTGAATTCAAAGCATTTGGGCATCTTGATAAAATGCATATTCTGGTTCAGTATGTCTGGTTGCAGCTGATAATCTAAATTCTAACAATCTATCAGATGGTGCAGATGCTGCTGGTCCAGAGGACATACTGAAAAACATGCCACAATATCTGAAATACATCATTCTACAAAACTTCAGTTTATAGCCAAAAGAAGGCAATATTTCTTTTTCTATAAGACTGTGGGCTCTGATATTAGGATAAGGTTGAATTCTTGCTTCACTGTGAATTAGCTGCATAACCTTCAGCAAATTCCTTATTCTCTTTCTGCCTCAGTTTCTTTATTTTTAAAATGATAGCCACTATTTATAATTTTGTAAATATTTAATACACTAATGAAAATGTTAGTTTTCCCTTTTGAATGTTGAATAACTCATTATTATTATTAAATATTAGTATTATTACTGTAAATTTCTTATTTCTGGCTTGAACTGTGTTAGAGCAGTTCAATACATTTCTCATGGCAGTAAATAATACATGTGGAAATATCTCTGTGTTCTTACAATTTATATAGAATAATGCTGAAAATTATAAACAAAGTATAAGTGAAAAGATGAGAAATCCACAACATATTTATTTATCTTTCAAATCAAATTGATAGACACAAATAAGATTGCATTTTAAAATGTATAATACAATGTAATTTGCTACCAGGTATGGCATTTTCAATCACCTGACTAGTTCTTTAAAATTTTTAACATAAACCTTGTGATCTGTTTAGACATATATCAGTTCCTGAAAATCCTTGAGTTCTGAGACATATGGCTTCTAGCAGAACTGTTCTCTGATTCAAATGTTTTCCTATTAAATATAAAGGATTTTCTAAGAGATTCTTCCTAATGCATTATTTTAGGAAAAGGTTTGTTGAATATAATAACTAATTAAATTTATAGTTTTTGATTTCAACAGACCCCAAATTGCTTTGTATTCTCCCTTAGAGAGTTTGACCTACTTAGTGGATTGGAGAACTTTGTGATCTGAATCATATTCCTGCTTGACAGCAGGAATTCAAATCCCTTGAGGACTTACCTTAAGTAGGATTCATTAGTCCTCTGTAGTCCTGTGCCCCAGCTGCCCATGCTGAAGACAAAAGGGTAGCCAATTTAATTAACCACAGCCTCAAGGAGCATAATTCATTATCAATTTTTTCAAGCAATCTAAGACTGTATCAATGCTCCCAGTGAAAGGATAGATGGAGCCAAGTGCTCTAATCGGGAAAGAAATCCCTTAAATCTAATTGCTCTTTTGACTATTTAATTGAAGGTAAAATTAGAGGCCATGACAAGACCACAAAACTTATCATCAGAGTAGAGAGACCTACATTTCTTCTATGTGATAGGAAGTCAATAATGTATACAATGAAGCTTTGGGAGGAGAACTATCTGCAACCCATTGTACCAAAACATTGTAGTTCTGCTACCTTTAGTCTATATAACTAATTTTGTGGCAAATGAACAACAATTGAATAGTTTATTTTGCTGTTATTTACAATGATTATCTGATAAAAATCCAGAAACTAGAAAAAGGTTCTTAATGATTAATGGATTTAATTTACTTACACAGATACAAATTAAGTTCCTATTTTGTATAGTGTTAAGTTCAGAGAAGGTAAAGTACAGTAAGTTTTTTTATGGTTTTGAAATGGTAACAGTTTATTGAGTAATGAGAGATAATCATATATGATATTAGAATAAATGTTAGAAAATGTGAATTTAATCATTTGCTTTTAAATTGAATATATATTAAATACATGTTTTGTGTGCACCTTAATTATAATAAAATGTGTATGGTGTTTAAAAAATGGATGGTCTTTATTATTGCATATCTAGTAAGGAGGATAGATATAAAGCAAATGCATACACAAATATATTTTAATATAAATGTTATTGAATTAAGAGAAAAGTAACAAAAATCACACTGCTTGTTACTCAACTAGATTTTAGTAGAAGTGCAAACAACACCTTCTAAATTTAACCCCCCACAATTTTTGAATGCCTACTATGTGCTAGGGACACAACAAAATTTATAATATACTTAAACTTCAAATTCTAATAAAGAATAAATTCTGTATTTTCCTAGAGTAACTGATTGATGGCAATTTGAAGCCATATGCTAATTTTCATTGAAATTTTAATGACTCTTTGAAACTAGTTGTGATCATTTCAAATTTCAAAATATCTGTCCGCATGGTCTTATAGAAACATAAAATAAGTGATCAGGGAAAATCATTTTTGACAAGCTCTTCCAACTCTTGAGAAGTTCCAATTTATTTATGCTGAGCTTTGCTTCCACCTCAATCACATTCCACTAAAGTGTGTGCCAGTCTGCTCAGATCCCTAATCTAATGTATAAACACCTATTCCTACAATTACAAAAACATAGCATAGATATGCATAAAGCATTCGATTGTCAATAATATTTAATTCACATTGCAGTAACTTGAAGGTTGTTCACATAATTTTATTATTAAGTATAGAGTGGCTATAATTTCACTAGACAAAATGAAGAAAACATTGATTTAAAATAAAAAATTAAAACACTTAATAACTTATAATAAAGTGAGGTCCAAAAAATAAAGATGGAAAACCTAAGTATTATTTTATGATAGAATCTGAATGTAAGTGAGACTGCCTTAGTTATCTATTATGCAATAAATTATCCCCAAACTTCGTGGCTCAAAACACCATGTATTTATTGATTCACAGTGTTTTGTGTCAGGAATCCATGCACAGCCTAGCTAAGTTCCCACCTCGGGAGCTCTCACAGGCTGCTGTTGGGATCATTTCAAAGCTCAGTTGGACAGGGGCCTGTTTTCATGATCATATAGCAAGATTTAGTTATGCACATGCTTTTAGCAAGGGGTCAACTCAGTGCCTTTCCATGATAGCCTCTCCCTTAACTCTCCAACATAGCAGCTTGAATTAATAAAACATGCAATCCATGAGAGTAATGAGGTCTGTGAGCATTCAGAAATTGCCATCTTTTGTAACCTAATCGTGAAAGTCATGACTCTTTAACTTTGCTGTATTCTATAGGGTAGAAGCAAGTTACTAGGTATATCCTACTGTCAATACCAACAGGCAAGAATCATTGCAGATCATCTTAGCATCTTCCAACCACAGGGCTTGTATGTGTGTCTGTGATGAACGAGTTCTCAAGAGACCACAAAGAACTGCTGCTATAACTTTGATCTCAAAAAGGAGAAATATTATAAATTACTACTTTATTTGGGTTCCTGAACCCAACCTCAATGTGTACGTAGGGGTGGTGGCACCCCACGTATCCAAGCAAGTCTTGGGACACCAGCTGGGTGTTAAACCCAATTATAACATTAAGTCACAGAAATGGCATCATATTCCATGGGTTAAGGGTTCAGTAAATAAACAGATTTATTCTAATTCAAACAGAAGGCCATTGGAAAGTTTATATGTGGAAAGAGATAGAAACTGGAGAGAGCTTTATAGCCAAGTCTTGCTGGCAGAAGACTTGTGTCTTGAAGGACTGTGGAATATATAAAGTGAGTTGTTTTGTTTTGTTAAGAGAGAAAACTCTAGACCATTTCACTTAATGGTAGGAACGATCCAACAGAAAATGATGTTGTGGAAGACAGGTAGCCAATTGTAGTCCAGAAGGAGACAGGAGGTCATTTCCTAGGACTAGTGTAGATGTTGGCCTTTGAGTAGAAAGGTCAAATCAGTCATTGAAAAAGGAAGACATGTAAGGTGAATGAGTGTGGCTATCAGATTTTGTTGTAGAAAGATAAAATGATAGATGAATTTCTTGATGGTATGTTTCAGACAAGTGGAACATTGGAATCTCAATAATATTTCTTCATAGGTTGATATTCTATGACTCATATACATTCTTTTAATTATATATTCATTGAGATTCTATGCTTTCTAGGATAGACATTCTTTGATGCTATGGATTTAAACACAGGAAAAGTTGATTTAAACCATTCTCAAATGCTAGTCGACAGCTCCATGCAGAATAAGAAAAATGAAAATATTCTCTGGTGAATTTTTCATGAACTTTTAGTTTATTCAGGGATTATGTTCTCCTACTACATGCTAAAATGTCTTGTTCCTTATGAAGCAATATTAAAGATAGATGCACAGTATTCTAATGTCACTTATTAGGAAAAAGTTTTTTAAAAGCTGACATTCATATATGTCAGAACAATTCTTTTTTCTCCTGAGCATTAAAATTTTTCTCCATGTAATTTAAGTTTTGGAAAAATTATACTAAATATTTGACTTCTTTTTACAAAAACATTTAAAAAGCTAATATAGATTGAAGAGAAAATAGTACTTCATAGGAAGACAAAAGAGCAGTTAAAAAGCTTCCCTGCCTAATTTCAATACTTACATTATAACTTGGTTCTTAAAGAAGCTAGTGCAGATCACTGATTTTTAATTGTTATTCCATGGAGGAATCAGAAAAGTGGCACATTTTAATTTTCTGTTCTAACACATAAGTTTATTTTATCAAACAATCACTGCTTTTCAATAATGTGATTGGTCTGTGCCTCCATTTACAAATCAAAAAATAGAAACTTGTTATTTTGAAAAGGAACTTTGTATTTGAGTTTTCTAGGGGGAGAAAAAGCAGAATTAGAAAATGCCTCAGAAAAGATTAGTATGTTGTTACGGATGCTTTAACAGAAAACTCTCAATTCAGGCTCTTCTATTTTCGTAAAGATCCCCATTAAAGAAAAAAAAATGTATGTCATTACTTATCTACTCATCACCCTCTATAGCTAGATAACCAATTCATGCAATGGATGTCTGTACATATCAAAAGTGTCTCCTTTCTCTCCCTCTCCTGTTGTGTGTCAGGCACTATTTTAAGCAGTTTGTAAATAATTTTTCACTTGTACAGATTGAAATCCCTGAGCTATAATAATTTTGCATTAATGATAATTTTTGAAATTTTAAATGTGCAAATAATAGTATAAAATGAATTGTAAATTAGTTTTGATTTCATAATTGTTTCCCTTTTTTTCCTACTCGTCAGTTTTAATGCCCACTTTTAGTTGGGGAACACTGGTGTGATTACAATGTAATCTTTTTAATGGTCTACAAGTCTAAATCATTTTGTTCCTCACTTATACCCAAGACTGTACAACACGTCACTGGCACTTCAAATTCAAACCCTTTAAATAATGTCATCTAAAATGTCATTGCTTCTTCCCTATTTTTGTGAAAAGCACAAACTGTGACCAAATAATTTGGCTCAATATGTCAGATTTATTTTAATTATAACAGTTAACATTTATTGAAAATTTATTATATCTCAGGCTTTTCCTAGCCATTATATTAGTCGATCTTTACAGCAAGAGAAGGTAATTAACAGCACTTATTTGCATGATTCAGTGGGGAGACTTGCCTTCAGAAGTTAAATGACTGGCTGGTTGGGGGCAAGGGGCTGGCTGCCAGCCCATGATGGAGTCAGAAGTCAAATTCAGCTCTGTAGGTTCCTAAACCCAAACTTCATTTCAAGTGAAACACTTCTGCAGCTGAGATGTGGAAATCCTCTTGTCTCTTCTTTTCCAGAGCCATAAAAACTTTTGCTGAATAAACCCTTAGAAAAATATTATGGAAAAAGATATATGGTTTCTAAGTATAATTAAAATACACATTTTTGATGAGTTATAGACTATCTCTCAAAATCATCAATTTGCAATCAACAATCAAATATTTTCCCTTTATTTTTATCTATCTGCATTTTCTAGGCTACCTTATGGTACACACAAGAATAGGTTCATATTTTTCCTTCATGACGAGAAAAATCAGTTACCTAATTTAAAAGAAAATACTATAAAAATTGTCTAGACTTTTCATGAATTTCTTCTATTTTAAAATTATGACTAATTATAGTGTTCCAGATTTATATGTTTTAAGTTTGACTGTCACAGATCATGATTAGATATTAAAGCTAAAAAAGGTTATTCTTCTACATTAATTATATCAGTGATTATGCCATTCAATTCTGCCATTGGATTTCATATTATTCTCTGGGCCTTAGCAATGTTTATTTCAAGCTCTTGCATTTTCAGTTTTTTTCTTTCTTTCTTTTTCTTCAAATGAGCATTACCACAAATATCTGTGACACACATGGATTTTTAATTTGTTTACACGTTTCACATCCAATTTCTTAGCCTTTTCCAGCACAGAAGATAGGCACATGGAGAACGATAAAGTACGACATATCGGCAGCCAAAAGATGTGGGCTTCCATCTTGCCATAAGTGTGCTCTGAAATGCAGTTTAAATTATTCTCGGTCTCTGTCTCCGTTTGCTGGTTTTTCAAGGGAAATCACAACCTGCCCTACCTGTGTCAGGGGTGGTGAGAATGAAGTTATATAGAAAAAAGACAAAGATATGGACATCCTGGCATTTTTAAAACTTTGGAAAGTAAACGTTGGAGGTATTATTAAGAGAACATATTCTGTTTTTGAGAGTCTTCCAAATGCTTGGATAATTCTTTAGGAATTCTACTGCAAGTGCAGATAGTAAATTCCGCCTCATCTTCCTCCTCTTCTTTCTTCACAGAGTGTTTCCCTCTTCAACTAAAGGAAATCTTCTGAAAACTACAAGCTTTCTTTTCAGGCTCTTACTCTAAATTAAAAAAAAATGTGGCATACACATGTTAAGTTCTCGTGATATGTGATTTTCAAATCTTATACATTCTAGGGATTGGAAATAAATGTCATAAATTGCAGTAGTACTTTAATATGATTTTTTTCGTTTAAACACAGGCATGAACCAATTATTTTAAGAAATAGTGGTCTCAAGGGGTTGATGGAAGAGGCATTGAAGGGAGGTGGTCAAACGATAGAAGCTTCCAGTTATAAGATAAATACGTGCTGTAATGGACAACTGGATGAGCATAGCTAACGCTATTGTATGAAACATAGGGAAGTTGTTAGAGTAAATTCTAACAGTTCTTATTACAAGAAAAAAATACTTTTTTCCTTTATTCTTTTCTTTTTATTGCATGTATATGAGGTGATGGATGCTAGCTGAATCTACTGCGGTAATCATTTCACAATATATAAATCAAACCATCATGCTGTATGCCTAAAACTTACACAGTGATGTATGTCAACTATTTCTCAGCAAAACTGAAACAAAAAGTAGTATAGAAAGGAGAGGTAAATTTTCATGGTCTGATTTCTCATGTATTGCGATGTATAACATTTCTGTGCCTAAGAATTAGGTCACTATAGATCTAAAGAGTGAAACTACATAATAAAAATTCATAAGTATATTTTACAGGTTTTTCTACCACCTTTATCAAGTTTTAGTATACTTACATAAGGTACAGAATTATAGCAGTTTGCATGAGGGAGCATTTGTCGTTGTTTTGGTTTTGGTTTGGTATACAAATAGTTTATTTTAGAAAAGCTGTTACAATCTTTGAAAATAAAACCAGTTACATTTTGCCAAGTTTTCTCCAGTGCTCTTGAGAAGGCTCTATGTGTAAGGAACTGATTTAGGTGACTGAAATACATCAATGAAGGAGACAGACAGAGATCTTTACTTTTGTGAGGCTTATACTCTGGTCAAGGGAAACAGATAATACAAATAAACAAAAACACGTTGGAAGATGACAAGGCACTGTGGAAAAGAAGTTTAAAGGACAAAGGGGATCAGAAACAAGGGTACGACAGTTAAGGTTCAAATTTTGAGAAGGATACGACTCATTCAAACTGTGAAATAATGGCTAGTAGATAAAAACTAGTTGATATCTCTTAAAAATAAGACAGAAAATGTTCAAAACGCTGTTAAAATCCCACCTTGTTCAGATTAAAAAGCCTGGCCTTTACGGTGGCCTGTATTTCCTAAGCAATTGTAATCCTGTTATTGGCCACTTCCACATTAGCTATGGCAACAGTAGCCGCTCCAACAGAGACATCTCAAATTTCATGACTTAACGCAGTATGATTCATTTCTTACTTGTTTTAATTTGAAAATGAATAGCTCTGATGAGAGCTTCTCTTCCAGCTGCTGATCAGTGACCAAGCTAATGCTGTCTTATGCTCTTGAATGTTCAAACATGTGGCTTCTCGAGGTTGTAAATTTCTCTGCCTTGGGGGCCTGTAGGTGTTCTTGAGTGGGAGTATTTTAGAGTAACATCTGTGAGTACAGATAATGCCTTCACTTGCATTCTGTTGGCTCAAAATCTTTTATAAGATGACATCTACAAGGAGGCAGGGAAACTACTCTGTTCTGCCAGAAAACAGTTGGGTAATAAAGCTGCACACCCTTAGATAAGTATCACTCCCACTCCCTTCTTTCTCACTTTTCATTAGCCATACTAGCTTCTGTTGTTTCTGGTACACTTAGATACATTCCTGCCTCAGGATCTTTACAATGGCAATTTAGATGCATGTCTTCCTCTTTGTTTCATTCCTGCAATAGCTCAAATGCTATCTTACTTCAGAGGCCTTTCCTGACACTTTATGTCCTCCTTTTGGGGCCATTTTTTTTGGTGTTTTATTGTTCTCCATAACATACACGTGCATATATCACATAAAATGTTTATTCTCTTAACATATAATGTTTGTTTCAGAAAAAATGTATTTTTATAACTACCCTTTAAATCCTGTTCTAGGAAGTTTAACATTGAATTGAAGACTTATACTCTGCTTAACTTGTTGGAATAGATACATATCTAATATATGACAAGATCTGTCCAGAAAAAGTCCAGCCATTGTTAATGGAACAAGAACTGTCTGTGTGACATTGATGTAACCTGGCAGCCAAAGAGAGAGGACTGGAATGCGCATGCATGATCAATGATGACTTCACTGTACTAGTCAGTGGGGGTGGTAGACACCACTGAGTGAGCGTATGTACTATGTGTCCATCATATTCAAAATAACTGGGTGAGTAAAACAATGGATCTGCATCAAATTTTGCATTAAGCTTGAACATTACTCTGGGGAAACTTTAAATGATTCAAAAGACTGTAGCGGTGGGCAACCTGGTGGTTGGCAGCTTCATCACAACAAGGCACCCACTCATGTATAACATCTCATGCAGAGATTTTTGGCAAAAGATTAAATCACCTGGGTGACTCAGTCCCCCAGCAGTGCAGATTTGGCATCCTGTGACTTCTGACTTTTCCCAAAACTAAAGTCACCTTTGAAGAAGAAGAGATTTCTGAGCATTGATGACATTCAGGAAAATATAATGGGGCAGCCGACAGCAATTGGAAAAACTGTGTGTGGTCCTAAGGTGCTTATTTTGAAGGAACTGAAGCAGCACTGTCCTATGTACAATATTTCTTGTATGTTGTATCTTCTTCAATAAATGTCTCTATTTTTCTTATAACGTGGCTGGATACTTTCTGGACAGACCTTGTGTTTGTTTCTTTACTGTCTATTGTTTGCACTAAGTGAAGAATTATGAGCACAGGTTTGTTTTTTTTTAAATTTTATTATTATTTTTTAGAGATGGGGGAAGGGAGTGATAAAGAGAGATAGAGAAACATTGATGCATAAAAGAAACATTAATTGGTTGCCTCTCATATGTGCCCCAGCTGAAGACTGGGCCCACAACCCAGTCATGTGCCCAGACTGAGAACTGAACCAGGAACGTTTCACTTTGTGCAATGACATCCAACCAAGTGAGCCACACTAGTCAGGAGATTTATTTCCTTTTATTATTGTATTCCCAGCACAAAGCAATATCTGTACCATGTAATAGATGCTCAATAAATATGTTTTAGATTAGCAATTTTCAAAACAATATTTTTGGTGTGCCACAGAATTTTAGTAATTATGTGTGCCATGAGATGAAAAGAGTTGAAAATCATTCTAGATAAATGAACAAATGAAAGGGTATGTGAATGTTTCTATAGTGATGCTTATATGATTCTAGTTATGTTTTCTTAGCAATGTCCCTGGATAAGTTTCTTGAGGAGAAAAAATAGCATATTTTCTGTTATGTGAAAGGATTGGTAAATACTGAAAGAAGAAATGAAGTAATAAACACAGAGATTATGAAAGTGATGTCAGGAAAGTTTAATGAATTTTTAGTCATAGTAATGTGCCGAACTCATGTGCAACTTAAAAACTCATCTTGATTTCTCTATCAGATGGTTCCTGAGCACGTACAAATTGCAGTTATCTTTGTGTTGCTTAATTCAACAAGGTGTTGTGCTTTGTCAGTGCAGTAACCACAATTAGACGTTCTTACTTTATTTACTATAAACCCAACAGAGCAGGATATAATAAGTGATTAAGTATGGGTGTGGCACACTAAGCTAAGTCTTATTACATTTAATGAGGATTGTAATGAAAGTAGAATATCATTACCTTTAATAAGACAATAAACCCATGCAGACCAGTGAGTCCCTGTTTCTAAAGAGCTCAGTGGAATGGGTTTATATTTTATGACCTGCAGTGATATGCTAGCATTTTTATCTAGTCTCATTATTTCCTTCTGTGATGAGGCATTCCATCTTCACTTATTTTTACTAGAGTATTTTAAATTATTAATGATATACCTCTGCACACTTGTAATATAATTAGAATAGGTATATTGGAGTATCACGGTCCCAGATTGAATTTTCTGATGAATTGGAATATTGTCTGTGGTGTGACTTTTATCCCTAGTTTGTGTCATTCTCCCTTCACTTTACTTTCAATATCTTTTTATTTGTCTAAGTTATAAATTGTTGTAACCTTTATTGAAATAGGAAAAAAGTTAGAAATCATTTGAAATGAAATACAGAATCACAATTTATTAAATTTAATACTGAGAGGACATCTGTGACACATTCAGGACATAACAACTTTAAGTTGACCAAGAATAGAAGCCATACACTTTATAATACATGGTACTAATAGTGAGGGTATGATTGTAATTGCCTTAGTAATTAATTCAAAATACATTTAGTGCAGGTACTTGAGCAAAATTAGCCCTCAAAGGTCCTGCATCTTAATATTTTTAAAGAAAATGTATAACTCTACCTAGAAAATAACCAAGATGGTAAGCATTGTAAGTTTATAATATATCTTCAATAATGAACAAAAGAACAAATATCAATAACAACAAGAAGGTACAGAAATCACACCCTGAGGAGGAAAAAAAGCTGTTTACTAGATTAAATAAATGCCTAATGCAGTATGTGTCTTTTTTTATTGTATCTTATAAGAAGCCGCTAAAGATAATTATAGTTAGTATAATTTCTTCACATTTGGTTGAAGTAATTGTATGTCTATCTCAATGACAGAACAATAATATTGTAAATCAGACTTTATTTTATAAATTAAAGGCCTTTATTTAACCAGTCTTTAAAATAAAGTCTGGTTAACTTCAGGATAGGCTCTTAACTTCAAGACAGTTTCAATGCTTAAATTTCATAATCCACACATGTTGCAATAGTTGCAAAAGTCCTTTATTTATGTCTGATTTTAGAATATTTTCTGAATAATCCTAAGCAATATTTTAATCCAGTGTGACATGATCATATATCCTGTAAGAGTCTTAACTAATTATCCGCTAGTTGGGTCTCCATACTATTTTTGACGAATTTGACCATCAGACTTCAAATAGTCAGTAAAGTAGAATAAAACATTCATTTTCCTAGGCTGTTCAAGAGTCTTAGGTAGTTATCCATTATTTATTTTCAGTGTAAGAAAGGAGTTCTCAATCATACTATTTAAAATGAAAATTCTGGGAACTGAAATTGAAATTTCTGGAACAAAATCTTATTTATACATCAGTGTGGCTAAATCTCAGCTTATTTGTTTCACAGATAAGCACATTACACTCCTCTAACCATAGTTCTGGAGTAGTTTTGAGGGTTAAAACAAGATGCTATGTGGAAAAATTCCTTATATTCCTAAAATTGCAAAAATTAGCCCTTACTGGTTTTATTAAAAATTTTAAACTTTTATTTTCTTCTTTAAGGTATTTAACTTGTAGTTACATTTTAAATTAATATTGGTTGAACTTATTTCGTCTGTTATACATTTTTGTTAAATGACTATAAAGAATAAGTAAAGTTATAATGATTATGGTAAATATAATAAAAATGAAGATAGATAACATTCATGTAGGCTACGTCGTTATTTCAACCAAAGTATCTACAACATCTCTACAAATTTGGCCATAGCCTGCTGAAAAGTATATTCTCAGTTTTATAGTTATTAATTGTTTATCTCTTGGAATAAGAAATTTACATTCTTTTCTGTACACATATAGGAGAATAACATTGAATTTTATGGCAGAAACCCTTTCTTTAACCAATTTTTTCTATCTAACCTGGAAAAATGAAACTGCATTCAGGCAATCACAAATAAAGTGATCTCAGTATCATAGTTGAAACAATATATCTAAATTTCATGTTGTCATGTGTAATTTTTAAAATTTAAACACATAATTCTTATAAAAATATACAATGAACATGTGATAAAGATTTCATTCAACCCATTAATGATGGAACTAGTAAGACAGCAAGTCTGATTTAAAAAAAATTGAAAAGTAGGATATTTACAAGCAACTTAAAAGGTTGAATGTTAAAATAAGAATTTTAGTTTAATGACAAAACTTGTTAATGATCTGCAAAGCAATAAACCGTAATCTTAGGGGTGATCATTTCCCCCAGACAGAAATCTACATGATAATATACATGGTTTTCAAAGTTAACAAGCTTACTGGAACTTATATACTAGAAGAACATTTTTTTTTTTACTTTGCTCTTACTCTTTGATTAGTGTCCAGACACTATAATAATTTATAAGTTGCTATGGATTGAATTGTATCCCTTCAGATATTGAAGCCCTAACACCCAGTGGGAGGTGGGGCCATTGGGAGATAATTGAGGTCAAATGAGGTCATGAGAATAGGTTTTTCATGATGAGATTAGTGACTTTATAAGAAGAATAAGAAAAAGAAGGATCACTCTTCATCTTGTGAGAACCTAGCAAAAGGCAGCACTTTAAGGGGGAAAAGTAGGACATTTTGTGAGTGAAGGTGTGGAGCTGGCATGATGAAAATATGTTGCCTTCAAACCGTATCACTGAAGTGGTCTACAAAGCTTAGTCTGTTACATGGAGAAGAGCAAATAGTTCAAGAGTGCTCTACCTGTCTTTGATTGCAGACAGTCGCATGTAGAGTGAATACTCAACTCTTTTATTTCACTATAAAAGGAACTCAGGCTAGTAAGCAATAGTTTTGCCTTAAAACTAAGACATAAACAGAGATGTAATGATCTATCCTGGGATTCATTTCATTCATCAAAGGCATACAATTCCTAAGATTTTGGCTATTTTTTTTTCATGCTATTTAACTCACACAATTTTGCCCTAATATATGTTACACATTTTTCCAACAAATCATTTTCCTTTTATAATTCTCTCCATGTTAAATGTTACTCTCTAGATTGGCTTAATATTATAAGTATTACCAATATGTAATTGGCATTAATACTTTTATAGTTAATTTAAATAAGCAATTATTATAAATAAATTATTTAGATATGTTTTAATTATATTGATTGGTTTTCTCTCAATAAGTTTATATATCATACTGTAACTGGAAAAGACACCGGTGTTTGGCCTGCCTGTCACTACCAAATCCAATAAACAATGACAGCGAATGAATCTTTTATGGGCACTTTATTCATATAGTCAGTGATCTGAGAAGATGGTGGGTTCATAGCCAAACAAACCATCTTTCCTTCTCTTTCCTGGCCAGATCTTTTATAAGGGGGTGGGGGAGGGCAAACAAGGTGGGGAGAGGGCTTTAAGATTCAGAAGCTGCAACATTCCTGTCCTGGGCAGTTAGCTGTTTCCAAGGGCAGGGGTGGTCATCTGCTCTCCCTGGAACAAAGGTTCAGATGTCCCCAGGTGGTAATCTTCTATCAGTGCCCCAGGAGGTTGGCTGTTTTTCCCAGGAGCCAGGATGGGCCTTATCTGTAGTTTCTGAAACAAAAACTTAACATACACATTACTTGCTAGACTTACAACTTTTTACCTTAAGCTAAAATTTTCCAAGTCTTGAGTGCCCTATCAATACTAGAAAATTTCACTATTAATTATTTTACTATATTTTGTTTTAGTTTTGTAGATGTGAGTCTTGAAAAGGTTTATACAACAAAAGTAGTTGGGACTTGAAAGAATTTTGTTATAGCAATGTAACTCAATTATTTTGGCCCCCAAATGAATTATGTATGTAACAAAAATCACACTGTTCTATCTTTAAAAACTACTTTTAATGATTTACTAGCTGAAAATTTGGTGTTCTCTAATTTTCTTGAAAACAAAGAACTGGAAAACTTCTGTTTCACAAAGTGATTTGTTCCCCCCTCATTAGAGTCATTAAATTTCTCACCTCTGATACCAATATTTCAAACTGTTATATTTTGGCATCCTAAGTGTTTTACACCCTTGGGCCATGCACCCTATTAATATTAGGAAATGTGTGAGAAATGTACCTTTTGTTTACAATGTGGAAAATAGAGACTTATGAAGGTGAGATGAAAAAAGACCAAATGAGATGTCTTCCCAGAAGAATTACTTTTAGAAGAGAGTGAAAGCAGAAGTAAATATCTCAAAATCAATGCCTTTAAGACTGTGTGTGCCTGAGTATCTCTCAGCAAGTTATTACACATACCCAGAGGAACACTTACTCTGTGTGGAAGATGGGGGGAGTGTGGTGCTGAAGTATCCAAAGTATCTAAGACACTGATTGTCACTGCTCACTTTGAGAAAGACAGTTGTATGTGGAAAAAGTGAATTAATGAAATAAACATAAAAAGCTCTATGTGTATGGAGTATAATTATCCCCATATTATCAAAGGGGAAAATGTAATTGAAGTCCAGAGTTCATCATATTTAGTACTTTAGGTTGACTGCTCTGAAGTTTTTGCCATTGCTATGCAAAATATATTTGATTGCATGTAAGTGATGGTTCACCTGGGACCTCATGAAAGTGACTTATGTATCCTGGAGGTTATTCACATTCAACTTCCAATTCATTAGGATAATTAAGTTTACTAGAGGGCATTTTAAATCTAAAGTGGTGGTTACTCACATCTCCCAATCTGCTTATTATGAAGTTAGTTTACAAAGGATAACCATATACACACAAATTTGCATCCTTTTTCATATTTTTTTGGCTGCACATCCACTAGAATTACAAAATTTTTTTCTTTTTGTATCAAACAGCATGAACATTTATTTATATTTATAGTTTATACATATATGCTTACTGATACATACATAATTGCAAAAAACTATGCACTATGTAAATACTATACAATATACACATTAGGAAGTATTATATGAGCAGTGCTCTCTGGAATGTTGTCTAACATTACCATCACTTTGGTTTTAAGGACAAAATTGTGAAAAAAATCTAACAGTCTCTCAATCTGAGCTTGCTTTGTAGTCATGGTAATTATTATTATTATTATTTTACATTTTATTTTTAATTCACACTTGAAGACATGTTTCCATTGATTTTTAGAGGAAAGGAAGGGAGGGAGGGAGAGATTGATTTTAGGTCTGAGCTCAATAGTTTAGGGAGAGTCATTTAGGAACCTGGGAATTATTTTGCTTTGTAACATGGTGGCTTAATATTGGCAGACACCACAATGTCATCAAGAATGATATTCCTGAAAAAAATGTTTGCACACATTTTCTAAAGTAAAGGGTAGTGTTATATATACATTTATAGTGTTATTATTCTATGGAAGACTATACTAGAATAAGCAGTTATATGTTATCACATATGTGATGATTTTCACCCTCTTATAAAGAAATATCTCATATATATATATATATAGTATCTAAATATATATATGATACACACATACACGATCCTTTTTTCCAACAATTTTATTGCTGGATTCTTTTTTTTTTTTTTTAAGATTTTATTTATTTATTTTCAGAGAGGGAAGGGAGAGGGGGGGAGAGAGAGAGAGAGAAACATCAATGTGTGGTTGCTGGGGGACATGGCCTATAACCTAGGCATGTGCCCTGACTGGGAATCGAACCTGCGATGCCTGGTTCGCAGCCCGCGCTCAATCCACTGCGCTACACCAGCCAGGGCTTATTGCTGAATTCTTATAGTTAAAATGAATTTCTAAAATAAAACTGTTGTAGAAGGAAGTTTTGTGACTATTTGTCCATGAATCTCCTTTGTAGCCATGCAAATGTTTTATTTACTTCTTATGGTGTGGTATATAATTGGAATGTGACTTTTGTTGCATATTTTCTGTGGTATATTTTTAAGAGTAAATTTCTTTGAAAAAAATATTTTTAATTATATTTAAATTCTTTTAAAGTTAAATGGCAAATTTAGGATAGTTTGATTTTTTCATTATGTGTTCTCCATTACCATTTTCCTCCTTATACCACCCCCCATACGATCACCACACTGTTGTCTATGTCCACGAGCCCTTTTTCCATTCGGCTTGATCTCTCCCCCCCACAACCACTCCCTGCCCCTGAGCTGTCATCTGCTCTTCATCTATGCGTCCGTCTCTATTTTGCTTGTTAGTTCAGTTTGTTCATTAGATTCTGCAGATGAGTGAGATCATATGGTATTTGTCTTCTTCTGACTGACTTTTTTCACTTAGGATAATGTTCTCTAGGTCCATCCATGCTGTTGCAAAGGGTAACATTTTCTTCATTTTTACCACTGACTTGTATTCCATTGTATAAATGTCCCATAGTCATTTTATCCACTCATCTACAGACACTTGGGCTGCTTCCATATCTTGGTGATTGTAAATAATACTGCAATGAACATAGAGGTTCTTCTGTTCTTTTGAATTAATGTTGCAGGTTTTCAAATAAATTCCCAGGAGTGAAATTGCTGGGTCATAAGACAGTTCTATGTTTAATTTTTTGAGGTATCTCCATACTGCTTTCCACAGTGGCTGCACCAACCTACATTCCCACCAACAGTGAAAAAGGGCTCCCCTTTCTCACATCCTCCCCAGCACTTGTTTTTTGTTGATTTATTGGTGATAGCCATTCTGACCAGCATAAGGTGGTATTTCATTGTGCTTTTAATTTGTATTTCTTCTTTCATATGTCTATTGTCCTCTTAGAGAAGTATCTATTCAGTTCCTTTGCCTATTTTAAAATTTGATTGTATGTTTTTATTTGGTGTTGACTTTTATAAGTTCTTTATAAATTTTGGATATTAACCCTTATCAAAAATATTAGCAAATATGTTTTTTCATTCAGTGGGTTGTCTTTTTATTTTGTTGATGGTTTCCTTTGCTGTTCATTATCGGCATATAAAAATACAACTAATTTCTGAATTAATTTTGTATCCTGCTACTTTGTATCCAGTTTGTTTTGGTCTGGCAAACATGACTCAGCTCTGTATGGAAAACCTACAGAAGCGAGGTGGTGACAGGAACCAGGCCTTCAAACCGAGTTTTCCCATGGGAATCAGGTCTAGAAAATGCATACAGACTATTATGGCTTGCTCTTGCCAAAATTCCATCACCCTGGTCTAAAACAACAAATGCATATTGTCTGTCTTCAAGGTAATTTTCAAAGCTTGTGTGAATTTTCCCAAGGACAGAGCTAATCAGCTCACTGCCCTTCCCCTCTGCATGTTATTTTCATTTCCTTGACTATACCTAAAATGTAGACAATAATATTCTATGTAATAGATAATAAATCCTTCTGTAATGTAAGACCCAAGAAAAATAATGATAGCCTGTCTAGGCAAGGGTTGGGGTGCTCTCTTCTTGAGAGAGAGGCCAAAGCACTCAGGTACTCTCTCTGGGGGAGAGTAGCCATGCCGTCCCCTTTTTCTCCACAGGGTTGCTGTCTCCTGTGCATTTATTCTTGCCTTCAGTCACAACAGGAGGACTCTGCTGGCCAGAGTCTACCTTAGCATGGATCAGTGGAACAGAACAGAGACATCAGAAATATACCCACACCTTTATAGATAATTAATATTTGACAGAGGTAGCAAGCACATAGAATGGGCTAAAGATAGTTTATTCAATAAATGGTGTTAGAAAAATTGGACAGATACATGCAGAAAAATGAAACTAGTCCTCCTTCTCATGCCACACACAATAATAAATTCAGTGTTTTAAAGACTTAAATGTTAAGCCCAAAGCCATAAAATTCCTAGAAGAAAACATAGGCAGTAGAATCTCAGACATTGTTCATAGCAAAGAATTTTTCTGATGTATCTCTTCAGGCAAGGAAAACAAAAGAAAAAAAATAAACAAATGGGATTATATTATCAACTTTCAATCTTATTTTTATTAAGCCTACTCTTCCTGTTTTATATAAATATGTTGCTTTAGTGATACTAAAAAGTAAAAGTAGAAAAGAACCACATTCTTTTTTTTTTTAAGAACATCATTACTATAATCTTCATTGGTGTTGTCCCGTTTCTGTTGAATTCTATGAATTGTTTGGAGTTTATATCAGCATTTTTTTATTCATCAAATTGCATATATTTTTTTGTGTGAAAGCAACAGTTAATGTTTAACAATTAATACTTCCTTTGATAAAGAATCTTTTGGTGCAGGAGTTTTATCTGACATTTAAATCGACAATTTGATGAGAATAATTTTATTGCTAATTTTCATTGTTTTGATCAGTAATTAGATCTTCATTAAATCAAGAATTTGATATATCTTGATTGCAAAGTTTATCTGGGCAATGTTGGAAAGTTTTTCTCACTTTCATTGTCTCCAGTTATTAAAAATTTAAGCAGACTGCTTCTTTGAAGAGTTTCACTTATTTTTATTATTAAATTGAATTACTGTTTTCTGTTTTCTAACATGAGTTTGACTTATATTCACTCTGATCACAATCTAAATCATGTAAAGAATATAAACTAATTGTGTTCAGAATATATAATATCTAAATGTCTATCACAAAATTAAAAAGTAAAATATACTTTCATATATTTCTAAAGGAAGTTATTTCTTTTCTAATATATTAAATTTTTCTAAGACATTTGCTCAAATTATAATTAAATGTCAAAATTTAAAATCAAGCTCATCTAAAATAATCTGACAATTATAATTTAATTTTAAAAATTAAATGAAAATATATTATTTTTATAAAAATAAAATTATTAACTAAACCAATCAAATTGCACCTTGTGAAATACTGATAGTAATTGCACCTTGTGAAGTACTGATAGTACTGTAAAGCACTGATATCAGGTTTCATATATGCTATGTCTAGGCTTATACAAATTTAAAGGAATATCAATTAAGTTTTAGAAAATTTTTCTCAGTTGCTGTTCATCTAATGTCATATGTATACCTGGAATTACTCATTGTCTATACACAAGTACTTGTGCTGTTAAATTCTGCCTGTCTTTCAAAGCAGTACCACCTTCAACACTGGCAGTGAAATAGCCCTCAAACCTTCTCTGAGTTTCTTTTGGTCCGAGGACTAGTAAAAGCAAAGAAATATGTTCATCCTTGGTGCCTGAGCAGTGCAAACCATTAGGGTTAGTGTCTAGAGCTGGGGTACCCAGTGTCAGTGTTGAAAAACAGACCTGAAGTGACAGAAAGTGACATTTATTCTGTAAATGTTTTTGCAGTAACAAATGTGGGAACTTATAAGACATGGGGCCCAGGACAAGCATTTTCTTCCTCAAATTTAAGAGTGCCCTGGTATTAAAACTGTATGTAGTTTTGAATAATATGCATTTTTATCAGAAGATATTTCAGAATATTTACTAATTTCTGGTTAAAAAACTTTAAATTATTTGTGGATGGAGTTACACTGTATGTAAATTAGTTAAAATGAGATATATATAATATATAATATATATAATATATATAATATATATATATATATTCTAAGAATAAATATAATAAAATGAGATATATTGAGGTAAAGAGGCAATGGGCTATAATAGAAAAGTATGTTCCAAAATTACATTTTTCTGAGTTTGAATACCGTAATTCAGTATTTCAGAACAGCTCTGTATTTGTCCCTCTGCCCAGACAGGCAGGCTGAGTGTACCTTTAATGGGCGTCACTGGGCTTTTCTCCTCTACTTTCCTTTCCTCCTCCTTCTCCTCTTGATCTGGACTCCTTGGATTTGACCCCAGTTCTTTTCTTCCCCCAGGGGTCTTTTGTTTTATCCTGACCTCTGGTTCAAGTTTTCAGATAATAGATTTCATTTAATTATTTTCTTCAAACAATATGAATATAGGAGGGATAAGTGCAACTTTTTGATCTAGCTCCTGAGTAAAATAAATATTTTCTGCACCCCCCTATTTTGGTAATAGAATTAGTTGCATGAATATCCTTATAGTCTTTAATTTTTATTCTCTATTATTTCTTTTTAATTATTTTATTGTTGTTCAAGTACAGTTGTCTACATTTATACTCCACGACACCCCCCACCCCAGCTATCCCCACCTTTCTCCCCTGATTCTACCCCTCCTTGGTTTTGTCCATGTGTCCTTTATAGTTGTTCCTGAAAATGCTTTCCCCCTTCCCCTCTATTATTCCCTTCCACCTCCCTTCTGGTTCCTGTCAGTTTATTCTTAATTTCAATATGTCTGGTTACATTTTGCTTGCTTGTTTGTTTTGTTGATTAGGTTCCACTTAAAGTTGAGATCGTATGGTATTTGTCTTTCACTGCTTGGCTTATTTCACTTAGCATAATGCTCTCCAGTTCCATCCATGCTGTGGAGAAGGGTAGGAGCTCCTTCTTTCTTTCTGCTGCATAGAATTCCACCATGTAAATGTATGATAGTTTTTTGATCCACTCATTTACTGATGGGAACTTAGATTGCTTCCAACACTTGGCTATTGTAAATTGTGCTGCTATGAACATTGGGGTGCATAGGTTCTTATGGATTGGTGTTTCTGAGTTTTTAGGATATAATCCCAGCAGTGGAATTGCCGGGTCAAAAGGCAGTTCCATTTGTAGTTTTCTGAGGAAATTCCATACTGTTTTCCACAGTGTGTAAAACGATCTGCATTCCCATCAACAGTGTACTAAGGTTCTCTTTCTCTATTATTTCTATTATCTTCATTGATTATGGGACAGAGGTCCTGGAAAATGATTGTAAAATATCCTGCTATACAAGGGAATTAAGACTAGAGAAGAAAACTCTATTCATGTATGTAAAAATATATTAATGCAAATATATATGACATATATTCCTATATGCACATTATATAGTTTAGTTATACCTGTCTAGCAGAGTTCTGTTGAGAACAACAGATGCAATGCCTGTGAAACATCTTGCATAAAATAGGTACTTCAACAATTGTGGCTACAATTCCAAATTATTTTACTCTAAGTACCAAGATCATGCTAATGAATGTGCAGTATTACATTGTTAGTATCTTCAAGCCTAGGCTTTCCTTCACAAAATAATATTTGTGAAATTTTGCGTCTAATTTGATATGTTTTTTCTTCTGCTGCCAACCATATTTTTTCCTATTTCCCACCTCCCAGTTCTTATCTTTTAATGTATTGAAAAGTGTAACAAATATAACCAAAATTTCGCATTTATAAAATGTAAGTAATTGGGCTTTAGAGAAAAATATTAGATCAGAACTAAATTTCACCTGGTAAGTCAACATTGACTACAGCCTGGAGCACAGACTTGTATAGATCCTCTGGTAATATATGATTTTAGATAGAAAGTGTCACTATTAATTTACGTGTCTACAAATAGAGGACATTTCAGCAAATGTATGTTTGTTAGGTATATAATCCAACTTAATATGTACATGGACTTTTTTTAAATATGGGTAGATATTTGGTGCTTTGTATCAGCTGAACTAGACTTGGTTGTGATTATGCACCTACAAATCTCAATGACTTATAGCATGGCATGATTTCTTGCTCTGGTCCATAGTCACTGTGAGTCATTAGCATATAGGGGTTGTGCATCTCTGCTCATGTTCACTCTGTTGCAGAAAATAACTCACACTCAGGAGAGGTGGCAGAGCATGATTCTTTATTATGTGCGGGCTCAGGGGAGAATCCAAATCCTGAGCCCAGTCTTTAGTCTCTCCACGGTATTTATAGGGTTTTAATCTATATATCAGAAACAGAACATCAGAAACAAGGCACAAGGTTGGTACAAAGATTTAGAGGTCCCAGGATTCAAAGGTTAACAAATGGCATATCTAAACATTTGTCTGCTATTTACATAGCCTGGCAGTACCATCTCACCAGGACCATTAACAGCTTAGGCATCTCTGTTAACATTCTAGACGGCAACTCATTTGAAATGCCCCTGCTGGCTCTCAGCTCCCCCATCACTCTCCAAAGTGGTTTCTGCATTTCCCCAGTAACTCAGGTACTCAGATCTCCATGGTAGGGTTGGAGAATATGATTAATCATATGCTGTCTCTCATTGGTTTCTATCTAAAAGTGACTTTTCCCCTTACATTTCATTGGCTCAATTGGTATTGATTAATTTCAAGGATTTGGAGAACTCATCATTTGCTAGGAAAGAGGACAAAAGGACACATGAATATATAATTTCTGATATCTACTTTATGGCTTAGTGGCTTTTCAAACAAAGTTCTTTTCTGTAATTTCATCAGATAATTGTGCTTACCAAAAGTCTGTTATTTAGATCAGTAAAATATTTCTATATTTTATTAAGTAAAACCATAAAAAAACAGTAATAGTGAAAACTGACTGATTTCCCATTATTTAAGCTGGTTTAGAAGCTAGAGAGACAAAATTAGTCATTCTATTTTCAATATTGCAGCAATTATAAAAAAAATATTACCTATTCCCAGGAAATTTTACTGTATAATTTTTGAATCAATACTTCCTCTTCACCATGTTTCAATAACAGTGATTTGTGTTTCAATCAGCTTATTTTTTACCCCTTAGATTAAAATTAGAAATGGTAGAAGAATAGTCAAATAGATTTATGGGAAATAAAAGGAAAATTAAAATAATATTTGGATTATATACTGGAAAGAGGAAAGAAACTTTATACACTACTTAGTTTTAAATGGTGTTGTTTCTTTATTTAGATTTCAGGAAAAGGTTATATGAATTTACTGTTATATTTGCATATCTAATATTTTATAGAAATTCTAATTTTATAAACTAGAAGGTGATTTTCCTTTTTCAAAATGAAGTAGAAAGAGGTTAACAATGCATTAAGTATATATATGTGTGTGTGTGTGTATATATATATATATAGTATAGATCTAAATGTAGCATTTCTACTATAGGTATATAGGTTAGAAAACTAAAAATTACTTTCATATTTACTTTTTGCTGTTCTGAATTTTAATGTGGCTTTGTGTATGTGAGTGGAGGTAGAAAGATAGACTTATAATTAAGGATGAGATTCTTTAATTGATAGATTATTTGTTATCACAGTAAAAAAGTTGATTTGGGCATTTTGATTGTTGAACATAATTCTCTAAGTAACTTATTGAATACCAGAATATATAATTAGACAATCATATATTTATAAGCTACAGTGAGCTGTTCAATGTATCATTCAAGATATTTGATATGTTCAGATACATTTTAAATGTAAATTAACAGTAATAACAACAACCAAAATATTTTAACATATTTTTTATATAATAGGTCATTTATTTTTCCCATGTTCTGGGGTAAACACACAATTTAGTTTACAGTGTTTCTTCCTCCAGAAATACGAGAGGCCAGATACTAGGGCTATCAGGATATGGGAGACTAAGTGTAACCTAAGTTGAAATTCACAGTCCTTCAAACTAACCCTGTGTGAATCAACTTGTAGACATCTCCTCTGTATAGTATCATGGTTTTTAAGGTATATATTTTTGGCTTTGCTTTGTTGGATGTAAATCATCACTGTCTTCATCTTACTTGATAACACAGTGACATTGTTAACATATTTGCTTTGGGCAAGAATTAATGACTCTGTGTGCAGAGTTTTTTTGTATCATTGCCTTATTTAAACTTCACTCTGAATATCCATGCAAAATAGTAGTTATGAGACCTGATTTTAATGATGAATAGCAAAGAGCTCAGTTTATGTGGCTTTCCTAGGGTCTCACAGCTAGCTTTAGGATTTATTTAGAACACAAATGCAGTGTTGGACTCTCACACATGTTCTTCCTCCAAGATTTTACACTAAATATCTGTCTGGTAGGTTAGAATAAAGAACAATTTTAAAAATCTAAAAGAACTTATTTTGTCATTGCTTTAAATAATAAGAATATATTTATTTTAGAATCATGGGGTCTTTAATACATTTCCATTTTTATTATATGAAAATTGGGACAAATAGTGTTTTCCAAAACGTATCTACCATAGTATCTCCTACCTCATGTGCTCTTTTTCCAATGTGATTTTGGCATAGCTCCCATTGAGAGGTAGGGTTGAGGTTTCCTGTCTTTGAATCTGGAAGAGGTTGTGACTCTGGCAGAAGTGATGCTATTTTGCTTCCTTATCTAAGTCCAAAAAAACATACAGCTTCTGCTTGGTTCTTGCTCACTCTTGGGACTTGGCCACCGTGCTCTGAGGAAGCCCAAGCACTGCACAGAAATAAACCAGGGCCTGCAACTTGAGTTGAGCTCACCGATGAAAGCCAGCACCAACTTGCCAGACGTTGGAATAAGCCATCTTGGAAGTGAATCCTCTAGCACCTATTTTAGCTGTGCCAGCTGGCACCATATAATGCAGAGATAATTGTCTTTGTTGAGCCCTACCCAAATTGATATTTGTGACCAGAATAAACTATTGTTGTTGATTCAGACACTAAGCTGTGGGGTGGTTTGTTATACAGCAATAAATAACTCAGGTATTTGAGGCACAGTTTCTTTCCAAGGACAGTTTCAAAGTCCACATATTTGAGGTAAAACAACAAAATGATATAATAGGTAGTTGTAAGGGTTTTATTTGTTCACACTTAAAACTGCTCATCTATAAAAGGATGTGACTGCTTTTTATCTAAACTGCTGTAAAATACAATGCACTCTAACAATGAATCGTTACCTCATTAACTCATTACAAGCTTTTCTCTTATTGAGAGAAAATGCATTTTAAAAGGCAGCATTTTCAAAGAGACATATTTTAAAACCTCTGGTTTGGCAGGAAAATTCAAAGTTTAAAAGCATTGGTTGTACTCATGAAGCACTTTTCTTATTAATTGTTAGGGAATGCCAAAGTCCCTTGTGGAATGCATGGCAAAACAAGCTGATTAAGAAACTTAGTATTATTTTTAAATTACTTAATTGCCACTTAATGAAATAGGGAGCTCTGACTTCCATGCTACCTATTAAAATGGTTACTCCGCAAGGAATGAATTGCTTGTTACATTGACCTTGCAGAGCAAGCTGGGCTTAAAGAAGCCACGTAATACATTTCTACAATGATGGTATAGGGACTGAAAGACGTATTACTGGATATGTGCATGTTAGCATTTATATCCCTCTTATAATTGCTGAATTAATGACCAAAATACATTAAGAAATGTCTGGGTATTCCACTGGGTGCCCTGATTGCAGTCAGACCACATGTATGAATACCTCTTAATGGCCAAAGTAATTTCTAAGGAACTAAAAACACAGTTCATTTGCTTTTCCACCCTGCTCCTGGGAACCTGCAATTTCGCTTCATTATAACCACTCAACCTTTAGCCCTCATCCACTTCAAAACAATTTACAGTGTTTTATATGTAATAAAACAGCACCCGTATGCAGCCATGCACAAATCTGTTATTTTTGTTAGCACTGCTATTTCCAAGTTCAGAATTAGCTAAGGTTGAAGCCAAGAATTTAGCTCTATCAATGCATGGTTTTTATATGTGCCTACTTTAAAAATGTATTTCTCCCCACTTAGAGAATATACATTTCATAGCAGATCTGTGAAAGCAAACTGCATATTTGACAAAGGAGTCTAGCCTTCTTTCTGGTTTATTTACTGCAGCATCTAATCAAGCCAACTGTCATGGTAGGAAATGGAATTTGAAGGTCCTCACTGTGCTTCAGATTTTTAATCATTACCGCTAAACACTAGTTTCTATGGTACATTTACCAGGAGGTTAAAAATATATTTATGTGTCTATATTCATATATGTGTATACATATGCAATTGCACTCCATTATGTAAATATATACACACTGTTAGCATACATGTATCTTCCAATTTTCTATATGCCTTACATATATGCTATATGTCATATATATACACACATTTTTATGTATCTTCTAATTATAATAACATTTTTATCCTTTTTTGTCCATCTTATATTTATTTACTTTCTTTACCTTTCCCACATTATTCTCATCTTTCACTTTTTTGTTAGCAAATTAAAAAAGTGGTTCCAGTTATGGCCCTCTCAGCTCCAGAGGGTGACATCTGCTCCTGTCCCCCACCCTCTTCACCCCAGACAGACTCGTTTTTGTATTCAATTCAGCTTCAGTTAGTTTTTCTTATGACTAAATATTCTGACTACAAAATTTTTAATTTTTTTCTGTTCCTACATTTCTTCCTTTTATCTCTGTTTGTTGTCTAGTATACTCTCCCATCCAGTATTCTACCAAATTTTATTTAGTTTATAGTAGTCCTTCCTTATCTGCAAAGGGTATATTCCAAGCCCCCAGTGAATGCCTGAAACCATGGGTAGTACCAAATCCTACATGTGCAATGTTTTTTTCCTGTATGTGCATACATTTTACAGCCTCTCTTTGGCATATTCAAATTGTCAGTGTAACTTGTGGTGCATTATTAAATAAAACAAGGGTTACTGAGAACAAACACTGTGATAATGACCATCAAGATCTCTGAGATGACTACTAAGTAACTAATGGACAGATAGTATAGAGCTTGGATACACTGGAAAAAAGGTTAATTCACATTAGGGTAAGAAGAAGCAGGATGGTGTGAAATTCCATCATGCTAAATAGAACTGCTTGCAATTTAAAGGTTATGAATTATTTATTTATGGAATTTTCCATTTAATGTTTTTGGACTGTGTTTGGCAAACTATAGGAAAATAAAATCACAGATAAAAGAGGACTATTGTACTTTTCTTTTTCTCATTTTTTCAATTTTGTGTAGTATTATTTTAACTATTTTCTTTAGTATTCCCTCCATTACACTGTTACTAATTCCATTGTTTGGACTCCATCCACTCTTTAGTAAGGTCTGATGAAACTGTCTCTTCCGTGACTTATCTTTGATGACTTGTGCATATGGCAAAGAGCTTTAATGAACTTCACATGCTTAGACTAATCATAGTCACACAAGAGAGAAATGCTTTTGTTCTGTTATTCAAGGACAAGAATCATCATTGTTTTCTATCTCCTGTGATATTTCACTTCTGTAGCATTACCCCTTGCTTTTAGCAACTAGCTCATTTGAGATGTAATAGAGTTCAGAATCCTTTGGAACCAGAAAATTATTCCAAAATATATATGCAGATTAAAGTATATATGCAAATTAAGGAGATATCAGGCATACTAATAATTAAAAATATAAAAATAAACAAGTAGTACAATCGCATTCTATATATTATATATATGAAACAGAGTGGACCCAGAGTAAAAATATATAATGTATGGTGTTTCTTATAATCAATTGCATCTGCTCACATTGAAAACTGTTGAAGAAATTTCTTTTAAAATGTCATTAAACTGAACTATATTTATAAAGCCAAATTAAGTGTAAAATAAAGAATGATATATAAATGGCAATCGACATGTTACCATCATGTTTAAAAGGTAATCGAAATTGATTATTCTTCAAATCTTTGGAATTGACATTACTTTTTCCTTGATCATGATTATCATTTTTGGCCTAAAACATTCATCTAAATTCAAATGGTGTTTGTAAATAAATGCATAATTATAGCTGATAGTAACAAGTTTTACAGATTATCTGGGTGACATTCAAAATTTCAGATGACTGAGGGTTATCCAATTGTAAAAGTTCAATTTCACAAACATTTTAGTAACCTAGTTATATTGTGGGAACTCAAATGTTGAAGATGTTGAATAAAACAGATTTCTTTTGCTTAAAGCTATAGTCTACTGAAGGAGAAGATTCAAGCACAATGTTGCCATATAACCAGTACTATGATGGGCTTGGAGAAAGTTACTGTGGGAAGACAACACTATTCCTGAGGATAGTGAAAGACGCTATATAAGAAACTATTATTTATGTGAGGACAAAATGATATATGAAATATTGGGGTACGATGAGGAAGCTATTTTAAGCAGAGGGCCCAGAAAGTTTAAAGAAAGGGAAACCTAAGAACATACTGACACAGACTCTCTCCTTGACCAAACTTTACTCCGGCTCCTCTGAGCCCTTTTCTATGATGCCTGGACATTGGCCCCTCTGTCTTTTGCCTGCCTAGCCCAGTTTTAGCAAGAATCCTGCTAAGTCAATTTAGCAAGAATCCCCCTATGCTTGATGTGTCCGCGCAGTAATTTTCCATCCAGGGACCATTTACTGTCCTCATTGGCTCTAAATCCCCTGCTGTGCTTCTAGCGTTCACCGTTGAGCACGATCACGTCCCCCGCTGCAATACACCCGATGCAACAGTTTTAAATAAAGTCACTCTTGCCATTTTCACAAGTGTCAGATAACTTTTCTTCAACATTTTGGTACACCTGAATATCTTTATTCAGTATAATTTAGGAATTGTCAGAGATCCAAACTATTCCAGTTCTTGAGGACTTACACTGTGTTTTAGGAGACAGATAAATATTAAGCATACTGCAGACAAAATACAGTAAAGTTACAGATAAATAATTTTAGGCTCTGGGGAGCCATTTAATTCTAATTTGGTGGGAATTGGAAAGGCTTCCAGGAGGAAGAAACATTTTACAAAGTCATCATTAAAGAATAACATGTCACTAAGCAGATAAAAGAGCGACACTGGGAAAATGCATTCCAGACACAGGGAAATGGATATATTAGACTTTAAAAAGGGAGAAAAAAATGAGCCTACTTATAATCAAGAAAAAAGGATTGGTCAGTAGAAGCAGACACTATGATACCTAATATGTCAAAAGTAGCAAAAAAAGAATTTTAAAACCATATTATACAAAAAAAAAATCCCTATCATACATATGTTCAAGCTTATGAAGGAAAAGATGGCCATGGTGAGTAAAAAGATGAAAAATTAAAATCCATCCAAGTGTCTGGAATGGAAATGGAAACTCAAGAACATAAAAATAAAATATCTGGAAAAATGAATGGGATTCTCAGAAATTTGGAGACTGCAAAAAAATATTTAATTAACTAATTAATTAATTTACAAAACAAAGAAAGGAAACTACAGGCCAATATTGCTGATGAACATGCACACTAAAATATTCAACTAAATATTTGCAAACCACATCCAACAATACATAAAAAGATCAGACAACATGATCAAGTGGGATTCAACCCAGAGATGCAAGGATGCCACAATAGTTGCAAATCAATAAACATAATACATTGCATAAACAAAGGAAAGACAAAATCATATGATCATACCAATAGGTGCAGAAAAAGCATTTGATAAGGCACAGCACCCATTTATGGTAAAAACACTCAACAAAGTGGGAGTAGAGGGAGCATAAGGCCATATATGAGAAACCTACAGCCAACATCATACTCAATGGGCAAAAATGAAAAGCTTTTCCACTAAGATCAGACACAAGACATGGATGTCTGCTTTGACCACTTCTATTCAACATAGTATTGGAAGTCCTAGTCACAACAATCGAACATGAAAAGAAATAAAAGTTATCCAAATTAAACAGGGGAAGCGAAACTGTCATTGTTTGCAGATAACATGATAGTGTGCATAGAAAATCCTGTAGACCCCATCAAAAAATTACTTGACCTAATAAGTGAATTTGGTAAAACAGTAGGATACAAAGTCAATATTCAGAAATCCAAGGCACTTTTGTACACCAACAATGAAATATTACAAACAGAAATCAGGAAAAATAATTTCATTTGTTATAGCAACAAATTTATTTAAACTACCTGGGAATAAATCTAACCAAAGAGGTAAGAGACCTATACTAAAAAAACTATACAACACTGAAGAAAGAAATTAAAGAAGACACAAACAAATGGAAGTATATACCATACTCATGGAGTGGAAGAATTAACATCATCAAAATGTCCATATTACCCAAAGCAATTTATAAATTCAATGTAATTGCTATTCAAATACCAAAGGCATATATCACAGATATAGAACAAACATTTTGAAAATTTATATGGAATTACAAATGACCACAAATAGCTGCAGTAATTTTGAGAAAAAAGAACAAAGTAGGCGGGATCTCATTACCTGATATAAAACTATATTATAAGACCACAGTAATCAAAACAGTCTGGGGCTGGCATAAGAACAGACACACAGATCAATGAAACAGAACAGAAAGCCCAAAAATAAACCCATGCCTCTATGGTCAATTAATAATTGGCAAAGTGGGCAGAAGCACAAAAGGAAGTAAAAATAGCCTTCTTGAGAAATGGTGTTAGGAGATCTGGACAGCTACATGTAAATAAATGAAACTCACTGCAAACTTACACCATACACAAAAATAAACTCAAGATGGATAAAAGACTTAAATATAAGCCCCTACACCATAAAAGTCATAGAGGAGAACATAGGTAGGAAAATCTCAGGTATTCCATGCAGCAATATTTTCACTGATAGGTCCCCTAGAGCAAGGAGCATAAAGGAAAGAGTAAACAAATGTGACTATATCAAAATAAAAAGCTTTTGGATAGCTAAAGAAAACATTGGAAAAATAAAAAGGGAGCAAATTATATGTGAAAATATATTTGCCAATGATTTCCTGGACAAGGGTTTGATCTCCAAAATATATAAAGAATTCACATGACTCTACTTCGGGAAGACAAACAACCTAATTAAAAAATGGGCAGTGCTGATGAGGTTGTGGAGAAAAGGGAACCCCAGTACATTGTTGGTAGGAATGCAGACTGGTGAAGGCACTGTGGAAAACAGTGTGGAATTTCCTTAGAAAACTAAAAATGAAACTGTTTTTTGACCCAGTAATTCCACTGCTGGGATTATACCCTAAGAATCCTGAAATACCAATTCAAAAGCATCTCTGCACCCCAATGTTCATAGCAGCATAATTTGTAGTAGCCAAGTGCTGGAAGCAACCTAGGTGCCCATCAGTAAATGAATGGATCTGAAAACTATGGTACATTTACATGATGGAATACTACTCAGCAGAAAGAAAGAAGGAGCTCCTCCCACTCATGACAACATGGATGGAACTGGAGAGCATTATGCTAACTGAAATAAACCAGACAGTGAAAGACAAATACCATATGATCTGACCTATAAGTGGAACCTAATCAACAAAACAAACAAGCAAGCAAGATATAACCAGAGACATTGAAATAAAGAACAAACTGACAGTAACCAGAGGGGAGTGGGGGGGACAGTGGGAGGAAAAAGGGAAGGGTCAAGTCAAGGAACATATATAAAGGACACATGGACAAAGACAAAGGTGGGTGGGGTTGACGGTGGGAGGTGGGGCTGGGTTTGGCTGGGGTGAGTAGTAGAGGGCAAATGGAGACAACTGTACTTGAACAACAAATAAAAAATAAATAAAATTAAAAACAAACAAACTAAATAGAATATGTGAATTTGAAGATATGCACATAGCAATAATTTAACCCAAATTTCAAGAGACTAAACTTTTGAGGGAATATTAACAGAGCCTCAGGATTATGTGGGACAATATTAATAAGTTTCATGTAAATAAATTGGTATTCCCAAAAATGAAGAGAGAGTGAATGATTCTGAAAAAACAAATTATTCAAAGTATTTGAAAAATAACTGCCAAACTTTTCAATATTTTAACAGGTATCCAGATCCAGCAACCTAAATAAACTTAACTAGGACAAATCAAAAGAAACAATCATATCATAGCCAAATACCAAAGATAAAGAAAAATCTTAAAATACCCAGAGAAATGTGGCATCCTTTTCAGAGGAACATGGCACATCTTTCAGTTATCAAGGATATGCATATAAAACCACAATGATGCATAATTACACATCATGAAAATAGGACAAATTAAAAGGAATGTAAACACCAAATGTTTCTAAAGATTGAAATCCACTTTTATACAGTGGTGGGATAAGCTCCAGTTGCCCACAGTGGAAAATTATTTCTTTCCTTCCTTTCCCTGTATTTTCTTTCTTTCTTTTCCTGTTTTACTTCTCCACTTCTTTATCTGTTTTTTCTGTGGTCCTAATTCACATAAATTATTTGCACATGAATCCTTGATTTAGAGCCTGATTTTACAGGAATAGACAGACCAAAACATTTTCAGTGGACTGCTATTCATCCTCTTTTGAGATGTTCTTGGATTACTTTGTTGATTCTCTGCTCCCTTCTTACAATTGTATGCTTTTGTTTCTGTGGTACCTTTGTTCTTTTCAGGGGCCTTCCCTCGGGCTACTATACTGAGTCAACTAGACTTTTCTCAATAAATTGCTTGACTAGAACTTCTCTCTCATTGTTTGCTTCTAAGGAATCTGGCTTCAGACAACAATCTCTGTCTTTCCTTTAGTTGACCATCATTTAACATGCCTATTACTTGCGTGTTTTAAACCAGATACTCCAAGTTATTGGATTTCTTTCATACTATAGGAAAATGCCTATTGAGCTTTTTCTGCAATGATTTGTTTAATTGTCTATTTTTTTATCTTAATATAGGCCATTCTCTCTTTCCTCTTTTGATATTTTTGCCTGGCTTAGTTGGTTCTATCTAACATTCATTTTTAAACAGGGACAATTGTCAATTGATTTATTAAAAATAGGGTGGAAAATACTGAAGAAAATAAAATGGGGCCAAAAACAACCACTGTTCACACTTTTGATTTAGAAAACTGTCTTTCTGAATCATCTGGTCAGTCATCTTTAAAACGTTTTTGATTAAACTTAGCATTAGCATGTAAATAGTCAGCATCAGACTTGTAGAGATGTTCTGTTGCAAAGAGATTCTCTTTGTCCTTATCTGTTTTGGTGTTTATGTTCAATGCCTACAAACTCATTTCTGCTTCCTGTCCTCCCTTCTATATTCCTTGTCTTTCAAAGAGTTGAGTCTCTTTCTCAAACTAAGATATTTTCAAATAACTTTCAAAAAGCATTACTTCTCCTGATAGAAAAAAAATCTGAATTCTACATTTATTCATATATTAATGCCAAGTTTAGAATCATATATTAAGCAAACTCTAGTGCTCTCTGCTTTGCCTATTTTCTGATTTCTCTATAATTTTATAATCATTCTTCATTTTTGGTCATCAGTTTATGATTATCATCGGTTCAAACCAGAGTGTCATTCCTTGTTGGAGAAAAAAGGACAGAATAATTTTAAGTTCCTGCTTTTCTTTACATTTTTTCTTATTCAACTTTACAAAAGTATACCAGTGAGACAAGTGTTGTGAGACATAGGAAGCTTATTCTTTTATTATGAAGTTATAGTTTTACAAGTTGGTAAGATGCTAAAGTTTTAAGAAATATGAGAATTTCAAGATTTGGATAATTATAAAAAATAAACACTTGGAAAAACAATTTTCAAAAACTTATTTAAGGGTAGAAGTTTGCTCAAATGGGAAATTCAGATAAATGTTTCATACAGGGAGGGATGCAGCTTGAAGCAGTGTTTTAATAATGACAATGGAGTTACCATCGTTAGACTCTAGTATCCTTGAATCAGTAACAAAGCAGCAATAGTTGCAGGGTAATATATTTAATTCTAAATGCCATCTTTTAAACTGCTTACTTCTATGTTCTTTATTGGAGCATAGAGTTAAAGCGTTTAAGGAAACAGTACATAGTCTAACCCTCTACACTGCAAAGGAAGATCTGGAGCATAACAACAAGGACCTTGCTTATTATCATATACAGGTTTTGCTATGTATAATGCACACCCATGTTTTTAGCCCAAACTTTCAGGAAAAAAAATCATTTGTTTTAATCAATTATTTATTTATTTATTTATTTATTTATTTATTTATATTTAGATATTTGTTTTTTATATTATGAGGGGTATTATTCTGCATACAGTTGCCATTATTGCTTTCTACGGTTACTCTTTTAACACATAAGTGTAAATAGAATAATTAAAAACATTTATATAGATACAGAATTAGTAGTACCTATATATAAATGTGCATCCTTATTTTTTCCTCAAAAATTTGGGCAAAATAGTGCACATTAAACACAGAAAAATATGGTAATATGTTTTTCCAGGGATAAACTTGGAATCCACATCCAGAATTACATGTGAGGCAGGAAAAAGTCCAGCCATGGTTAATATAATGAGAACTATGTGTGCTCCATGATGTAACCGGACAGCCAAGGAAAGTGGGCCGGAATGCACATGTATGAACAATGACAACTTTGCTGTACTAGTCAGTGGGGGCAGTAGACGCCACTGAGTGAGCTTGCATACTATGAGATTGTCACACTCAAAATGACCGAGTGAGTAGAGCAACAAATTTGCATCAAATTTTGCATCAAGCTTGAACATTCCTCCACGGAAACAAGATGATTTGGAAGGCTGTAGCTATGGGCAACTGGTGACTGGCAGCTTCATCACAATAACACTCCTGCTCATGCATCATGTCTTCTACACAGTCTTTTGGTGAAACATCAAATCACGCCGGTGATTCAGCCCCCTTACAGCCTAGATTTGGCACCCTGTGACTTCTGGCTTTTCCAAAAACTTAAATTACCTTTGAAAGGGAAGAGACTTCAGATCATTGATAAGATTCAGAAACATATAATGAAGCAGCAGATGGAGGTTGGGAGGACACTGCGAGGCCCAAAGGTCCCCTTTGAAAGGGACTGGGGCATCACTATCCTGTGTACAATGTTTCTTGTATGTTGTATCTTTTTCAATAAATGTCTCTATTTTTCACATTACATGGCTGGGTACCTTCTGGAAAGACCTTGCATATAGACCTCATTTTGTCAGAGTGAAAAGGGGTTGATTTGGAGGCCTTGCTATATTGTTCCTGACTTTTCAATTAGAACATGAATGATTGGTAGCATTGAATTTTATTTACATATATCAGTATAACAAAGGTTTTTGAACAGTATATAGATATGTAAGAGATTTCCTGACCTACATTCAAATCAGTGTTAAGTACTTATAGAAGTGGGATCATTTGTTTTGGGGAAAAAAGATGCCTGTAATTTTAAATAACTTATCTCTTTGGAATATCTCCATGACTTATACCTGAAAATCAGACAAGCAGAATTAATAAATAAGGCACCTTTGCTTCAACTTGTAATTTATCAGAATTCCATCACCTTCTTCTCTATGTTAAAAATATAAGTATAATTAGATTTTTAAAAACTATGTCTCATGTTAAACATCCACTGCTCATTTTTAGATGATGTGTTTAGATTCTGACACAAAGGATGGTAAATTTATGTGTCCGTCCTTCTAATATCTGTTGTAAACATATTTGCCAAATTCCCAAATCTTAGAATTTAGGCAATAAGAAAATTCCACATTGTCTAATATATGAATATGAATATATTGATCCTTCACTTAAGATAATAAGATGCAAGAAAAGGATTAAATAAAGCAGGTGTTTTGAGTGCCAGCCTGCAAACCAAAGGATAGCCATTTTGATTGTCAGTCAGGGCACATGCCTGGGTTGCAGGCCAGGTCCCCAGTAGGGGCATGGGAAAGGTAACTACACATTGAGGTTACTTTCCTTCTCTTCCTCCCTTCTTTTCTCTAAAAATAAATAAATAAAATCTTAAAAAAAAAAACAGGTGTTAAAGTAATGATGTGTCTGATGGAAATTCTAATATATGAGGCCATTAGAATGGCAGTGTTTCTCGAAACATTTCAGGCACGTGATATGGACATGCTGAAGACATATTACAAAAAAGCAATAATATAACCTTGTGTTTTTTCCTGAGAGGCAGGTTACATTGAACACCAGCGAGAACAACCACATTGGGAATACCTTTCCAAGACTTCAGTCTTTTTAACATAAGCATTTGAAGTGGGAAAAAGAAAACACCAAGGGATTTTTTTTCTTCACATGCCTATTGAGGGCCTGCCAGGCAAATGCAGTCCTGATATAGCCTTGGCATCAGCAATAACTTAGCATGCCATCCAATTATCCTTGCCAAGGTCTGCATTCACTGACAGAGAAAAGGTGAGCTGAGTTGAATCATAAATTTATTCAAAGTTTGTCCTCAATTTTAACCAGAAAATGGAAGCTTATTTGGCATTGGAAAAGATGAATAACATTTTAAGGAAAAAGAGATTATATATAAATATATATATGTACATATATATTTAATGTTAAATATCTGATCATAATCTTATTGTCAAATAATAAACAAATAAAATATATCATTAGTTTTTGAAGTTTATTACCTCTTCTTGAGACATTTAAGAAAAAAATAAAAACTATTGTTTTAATCAAATGGAAAAGACATGTAACTGGAAAAGCTAATTGAAAGAATCAAGACAAAACTAAGTTGCTCTGAATCATAAAGGGTTAACAGGGGCCAGAGAGGAAATAATGAGGGGGGGGTGATGACGGGAGGCAGACGATGAGATTCAGATGACAAGTGGCCAGTGAAAGGAGAAAGGGATTATAAGAAGATTGATTCTCTCCCTCTGTTTCTTCCTCCCTTTCTCTAAAAATAAATAAATAAAATCTTTTTAAAAAGCAGGAGTTAAAATAATAGGCATTATAGGAAGACTGGTTACGTGATATGAAGTGCAATCTCCAATCCATATGCCCACAAGAGTGTCAGTGAAATCTGTCTTCCATCAGTGCCTTCAGAGCAATTTTTTAAGACAAAGTATATGACATTATTCTTAGTCTCTTAAATTGCTTCAATTACTTCGAGTATTTTTTTTTCATATATACCTAGGTTGTTCAACTAGCATCGTAAAGAAATTACAGAAGTCACTTAAGATCAGACTTATCAATTTTGGGGCTTATATTATTGCAGACTTGGGTTTTCAGAAAGGTAGCTAGAAACATGCCCGATTATGTCTGCTTATGGAAATCTAAGAAAGCTCCTCAGAATATTGCAGGCTATAAATTATGCTTAATTAAGCCTCTGTAATCTCACACTTTTTATAAAAGAAATTTGAGTGTTTCTTAGGAAAGGAGAAGAGGAGACTCCAGAATGCTTGGAAGTAGGATCCACAAAAAACGGGGAGCTACTGATAAGGTGCAAAATCAAAATAAGTTGGAAAGTGCTTGTGTGGGATACATACCATCAACACTAGAATGACTTCCGGAAGTCCAGAGCCAGAGATCATCCTGGGATATACAGGCAGAAAATGCTACAGAGTTGTTGGAGATTGTGAAGCAGGCAACAGGAATTAAGACAGTTTATGATGCCTGCATTGGTGTTGTAGGTGCATGCAAAGCCCCAAACCATTACACTCTCTAGGAGACTATCCCATAGTACTTGAAAGAATTTCAGACATTTGTGGTCATTTGCCAAGGTTTTGTGTGCAAAGTCTTCAAATGTATTCTAACACCCCAGGGGGGTGAGGGGGTAAAGATTCCTGAACATATTTGAATATATAGAGATTCATAGCAAATGTTAAATGCCAGAAGAAACTTAAAGAGAAAAAAAATGTTATATAAGGTCGGTGTGAAAACATTGTAAAAAACATATTTCAACAGATGTCAAAATTCTTGCTTCCATTATAAGAACAAGGAATATTTTAAGGCCCAATTATAAATGCTGTGAGAATTTTAGAGGGTTGCCTATTTGATCCTGAGTCTCAGTATCCTTACTTTTTTTTTCCTCAAGAAAAGGATACTAAATCCTATGTACAGATCCAGCTCTGCTTCTTTCTTAAGGTGGATATTAACCTTCGGCAGAGGAATGTTAAAAGCTGCTGTGTAACATGCTAGCACTCTGAAACATGTTGCATTTGACAAGTCAGTCTTCATTGTGTGGCCCAATTCTTCAAACGCAGTATCTTTGAAGAATTTTTTTCACTGTCCCTTTCCCTGAAACAGTCTCTAATTGTTAGGGTTAGGGGCTTACTAACTGCTTCTTTATAACCAAGTCCCTATCTTTATAAGTTACTAACCCACCTAAGGCCCCATGCCTTTAAGACTCAATTCCTGCCTTGCCTGGTTTTTCAATTCTTTTTTTCCAGATCACATTTGTCTCTGTGATTCTGCCACTGTCTGAGCGTTTCTGTCTGAATGAATAAGCCCTGCTCCAGAATTCACTAAAAACCATAGTTTACCTGCCTGCTAAGATCAAGGCACCTGGAATGCTCACGCTGAGACATGGTCCCCAAATTGCTTCAGGTACTTACTGGGCTATCTTCCATCACCTGCAAGTGTTATGAGCCTCCCTAATAACTGGATCCCCAAATCTAGCACTTTAGTAGTCATCTTACAACTTTTTCTAAGATAAGAGATCCAAATTTAAGGACTATTTGGTGCAACTATTCTAAGAATATTCCAGAGCACGATATCTCAGAATCTACCTCAGGAAATGCCCAGGTAGAGAGTACAAGAAAGTCATGTCTGGGCATTCTGAAGCTCTAGTCCCAATTGCTTCAGAAAGAATAAAGTGTGTAGGAATGAATTTAACCAAGAATGTGTACTTGAAAAATTGTGACACTGAAGTCAGATATTGAAGATGATGCAAGAAAGTAGAAGCCATATACCGTGTTCATGGATAGGAAGAATTAACATCATTAAAATGCCCACACTACCCAAAGCAGTCAGTCTATGGTTCCCAGCGATTTCTATCAGGATTCCAATGGTGTATTTCACAGAACTAAAACAAATATTCCAAAAATTTATATGGAACCACAAAAGCTCCCAAATAGCTACAACAATCTTGAGAAAGAACAAAGTTGGAGGAATCATGCTGACTGATATAAATCAACACTACAAGGCTATAGTGATTGAAACAGCATGGTACTAGCATAAAAACAGTCATGTAGATCAATGGAGCAGAATAGAGAGCACAGGAATACACCTACATCTTTATTGCCGATTATTATTTGACAAACGAGGCAAAACCCTCCAATGGGATAAAAGTAGTCTTCAACAAATCATGTTGGAAAACCTGGACAGATACATGCAAAAAAAAAATGAAGTTAGACCACCTTCTTATACCATATGCAAGAATAAACTCAAAATTAAAAACTTAAATGTAATATTCAAAACTATAGAAATCGTAAAAGAAAACATAGGCAGTAAATCTCGGACATTTCTTGTAGCAACATTTATTCTGGTGTATCTCCTCAGGCTAGAGAAACAAAAGAAAAACTAAGAGAATGGGACTCCATAAAACTAAAAGGTTTTTGCACAGCAAAATAAACCATTGACAAAATGAATAGACAACCCACTGAATGAGAGAGCTTATTTGCCAATACATCTAATAAGGGCTTTATAAGTTCCAAAATTTATAAGGAACTTATAAAACTCAACTCCCCCAAGACAAACAATCCAAATAAAAAATGGGCAAAGGACCTGAATAGAGACGTCTCCTGAATAAACAGGTGGCCAATAGGTATATGAAAAGATGTTCAACATCACTAATCATCAGAGAAACACAAATTAAAACCACAATGAGATATTACCTCACACCTGTCAGAATTGCTGTCATCAATAAATAAACATCAAGTGTTGGCAAGGATGTAAAGAAAAGGGAACCCTAGGGCATTGTTGGTGGGAATGCAGACTGGTACAAACACTCTGGAAAGCAGTATGGAATTACCTCAAAAATTAAAAATGGAACTGCCTGAGGACCCCGAATTCCACTTCTGGGAATGTATCCCCAAACCTGAAACACTAATTTGAAATTATACATGCTCCCTTATGTTCATTGCAGCATTATTTACAATAGCTAAGATTTAGAAGCAGCCCAAGCGTCCATCAGTAGATGAGTGGACAAAAAAAATCTGTGGTATATTTATTTACATAATGGAATACTACTCAGCTATAAGAAAAAGATGGAAAACTGACCTTTTGTGATAATATGGGTAAACCTAAAGAGTACCTACTAAGTAAAATAAGCCAGCCAGAGGAAGACGAGTACCATATGATTTCACTTGTATGTGGAATTGAATAAATAAAATAAACAAACAAAATAGAAACAGACTCAAAGATACAGGTGACAGAATGACAGCTATCAGAGGGGAAGGAAGTTTGGGTCTGGGTAAAAAAGGGTGAAGGAATTAAGCAAAGAACAAATAACCCATAGACACAGGCAACCGTGTGGTGACTGACTACAAGAGGGAAAGTGGGGTGAGGGTAGTACAAGAGGGTAGGGGGGAGTTAGGTGCTGATGGGAGGAGACTTGACTTGGAGTGGTGAACACACAATACAGCATACAGATGATTTCTTGTAGAATTGTATGCCTGAAACCTATATAATTTTATTAAACAATATTACTACAATATGTTCAATTAAAAATTATGTAATGCCTTCTATGACAGGCAGTATATTGGGAAGTTCAATTCAAAATAGCAGATTATTTTAAAAATCTTACAGTTCCACTGTTTAAACTATTTACAGAATAATTGTGGTAGTAAAAATACTAATATTTCAAATTAGTAAGAAAAGGAACAGAGGTTTTTATGTCTTCTGCAACCTTACAAAGCTAATAATGATTTTATTTATTGAGTCATTCCTATGTATCAAACACTGCACTAGGTGTTTTAGATATTTCTCTTTGTCTTCTGAACAAACTTGTTTCATGGATACAGTTGTTACCCTCGTTGCAATTATAAGGAAAGACGGCATATCTAGTAAGAGATGAAGCCAGGCTCCGCACCAAGGCACCTGTCTCTAGAACCTCAGTCCTTACCGTTCTGTTGGAAAGTCTGACCTCCAACTAGGAGACCTTTGGACGGGAACCATGGTCACGAGGTGTCCCCACTGTCTCTAGTTATTTTTTATTTTTTTGCATAAGCAGTAATCCAAAAACTTATTTCTAAAATAAAATGATTTAAATTATTCATTTAATTATGTACATATCCTTGCTTTAGAGTAAACATATATCTTTTAAATGTGACTGTGAACAGACTCATTTTCTCTTTTTAAATCATTTTGTAAATGTGCAAATCTTCTGCAAGCTAAGAGACTTCAATCTTCATGTGTAATTTTGTTATGAACTGTCCTCAGATTTAATAAAACACTGTTGACATAACAGATTATTAAATCTTACTTGGAAATGAGTAAATTGATTTTCACATAATCTCTATTTCATAGATTAGAGGTAGACTGGATGGCATTTAAAAATATATATGTATATATACATATAGTATTGATTTCTCTCTTTATCGAATTCTACCAAATATATTTAACATGAATTTCTGCAAAGCAAATTCAGTTTCCCAATGAACGTCATCATAAAATTGGGGACATCGTCTTTTAGAATAAAGCTTTTTAAAAGGTCAATTTACAAATACAGTATTAAATACATTATTTTATCAGAGATGCTTAATGGCATAACCACACTCACTGGGATGCCTGCTCATCCTTTGAGACTTGTGTAACTTCATGACTCTGAGCTCCTGGAACAAGCTTCTCTTCTTTGACTGGTACCAGTGTCTGCCAGTTAATGCTCCACACAGAACAGGCTCTACTGATATGATCAGAAAGTTATATCTCAGATAAAGGGTAAATATTAGTAGGGAAATGTAAGTAGAGGAGATAAAAGGATTTAGTGTTTAGGTATTTTGCTGAAAATGATAAAGGAAAACTTTTAGTTTATATCTTCAAATATTCACACATATTTTAATAGTTTACTTATCTGTAGTGTTAAAGGGGAAGAAGCTATTAACTTATATATGGATTTTGCAAATATTTGAAATGGAATTTATAGGACTGTGTAATAAATCCGGGTAAGAATTACAGTAACAGGATCAAGGGAGTTAATACAGCTCCAGTGTATTAAACTTAGATTACATCAGTTTTATTTTGTTCATTCACAGGATTACATTTTGTAGGAATATTTAGAGATAGGAGCCCATCAAAAGAATAATGTTCAGAGTGGAAAAATATTTAAAAGCCATTCACATTTGAAGAATAGCTAAAGCAGGAGAAAATACTTATTAGGTGTAGTGATATCTGTTTTCAAATACCTGAATACCGGTTACAGAAAACAAACAAAAAAGAGGATTAGACATTAAAAATTTGAACAAGTACAAGGAGCTGAAAGAATAGTAGCTTTCCATTTATTATAATACACACTTTTCTAACAATTATACTTGCTCCAAAATGAATCCTTGTCCCACAGATCTGTTCAGCTACAGGACTGTAGGATGTCTCTTCTTACAGGAACTTTTTATTGTATTTGGAGACGTTCTATAACAACTTTTGAAGATGTGTTTTGCTCTCAAAGTCAAAGTAAACACTGAAGAAATTTAGAAAGCACTGTACTTGAAATGAGATTTAAATTTAACTTTAGTTTTGGAACACAAATAATCTCAAGAAAATTTTAATGTGTGCTCTGATCAGGAACCATGATGATCGGCCAGCTCAAAATGCTAGAGGAAATCTCATTAGCAAGTTGGGGAAGATTCCTGGAGAGGGTAGTATGTAAACTATGATGTGTAGCATGAGGAAGGGGTAAATATGCTAAAAAAGGTTGGGAGAGTGGGCAAGGCAGGAGCAGTAGAATAAATAGACATCAAAGCATACATGCTTAGAGAATTGTAGATGTTGTTAGCACAAGGAAGACTGTAGTGAAGGATGAATCCAGCCAGAATGGGAGAGCTCTGGCTCCTGGCTAAAATACATACACTTGTATGTGATTTTACAGGCCCACACCTTTGTTATTTTAAAAGGATTTACCGGGCAGCTCTCACAGGGGAAAGCTGTCCTTCCACAGGAAATCTGTGGACAGCCAGTTCACTGCTGTGTTTGACAGGAGCTGCAAGCGAGCATCCAGGCCCCCTGGTGGAACATGCCCTTGCACGTAGCTATTGTACATTCCTGACCTAATCAGAGGTTTTCCTCAGGCCTCTGGTCAGAAGAGGAAAGAAACCTTGAACACACTGCTCTCTACTCTCACTCAGTACTCAGTACTTTTCCTCTCTCAGTGCCCCCTTTTCCTCTCCCAGCCCTATTTTCATAAAAATGCAGGAGCCTTTTTGTTCTAGACTCCCTCATCAGTCAAAGCATTGCTAACTCTGTGCTGCTAAACCACCTGACCCTCCACTGGTGCCATCCCGGAAAAAATGGAACAATGAAGCACCCAATGCTTTCTCTGGTGTAAATTCTTGCTTAAACTATCGCAGTAAGTAACTAAAGCCTGCTTGTTTCTTTCATTTTGGTTTGTTGTTTTAATTAGCTACTTTGACACCTGGTATCTCTGCTTTCTCCAGTTCAGCTCAGTCCTTGACAAAGGGAAGGAAGTGATCATTTGAAATCGAAGAACTTACAGTGTGAAGTTTTTCCTGAAAGTAATCTGAGTGAGTAATGATAAGTGTCTCTGGCAGCGCTTTGGGGAATGCCGGATAAATTCCGTAGCTGACTACAGGGTAGACTCTATAGAATTTGATGATCGATGATGTAAAAGCGTGGAAGCCATGCAGAATAATCAAGGGTGAGGTTTTGATTTATTTCTTGGGCCATCGGAGAGCCTGCGTTGCTCACTCACATAATAAGTAATACCGAAGGTGAAACCATTTGAGTGAGGAGAATTTAGTTTTGGGATGCGATGGCATGCCTGTGGGAGACAGCAATGAAAATGCCCAGGAATCATTTGGACCAATCAGACTTAGGTGTACGAGACAAAGAAAACTATAGGCTAACTGTTTTAGTATAATAATGGATATTTGTGAAGTAAATGCAGCATAAACGGTAGTTAAATCATGACAGTATTTAAATTCCTCAAAGAAAAATGAGTAAACAGGAAAAAAAAATGAGAAAAGATTTCTGGGGCAGCCCATGTTTAAGGCATTTGCCTGCACTAAGACGTACTAGTTAAAGGAAAATTTACCTTATTGATTTCAGCCACTTATAATTTTTAACCTTATCGTCTCGGTCTTCTTTCAAATTTCCCCAATCCTAAATTCTTCCTTTTAGGGTTTCTTAAATAGGTCTTTTTCTCTACTTAGAAAACACCTACTGCCCAATTTCCCCTACATCTTCCCAGGTATCTATTAAATTATGCCCACTCTGGGTACATTATCAGAGGAATGTACCCAATATTTGAGCCCTGAGTTTAGGATTTTGCAGAAATATGTATACTAGCTTATCAATTTGAATAAAACTTTAATAATCATAGTATTTTTCTGCCCTGGTAGGTGTGGCTCAGTTGGATGGAGCATGATCCAGTAACTGAAAAGCAGCAAGTTCAATTCCCAGTCAGGGCACACGCTCAGGTGTGGGTTCCATTCCTGGTCCAGGTGCTGGTACATGTGACCCCCAGTCTCAATGCACATAATCCCTGGTCCAGGCATGTATGGGAGGCAAACAATACCTCTCTCTTGCATTGATGTTTATCTAAAAGCAATGAAAAAAATGCCCTTGGGTGAAGATAAAAAAATAATCATAACATTTTCTAGAAATTCATTTACTACCTTACTTTCCACCTTTACTGACAAATATAAATAAATAATAATCTACTTAAAGTAGTGCATTTCTAATGTTAAATGTTCTCTGTGATTCCTTTGCTTTTATATTAGCTTTAATTCACAGTTAGTTCATGATGTCAGTAAATGATCATATTTCAAAGAAACCACACCACTACTAATTTCTAATGACAGAACCTCTATATCTAAGTGTATATTCCAATAAATCCTTTATATTCATAGGGATGTGTTTATAGATCTATTATATATACTTTAGTGCTTTCCTTTTCAAACCCTAAAAGCACAGAATAATGTAAAATTTTATCTGGTGCCACTACAGGTATGTGTAAAATGAAGTAGTAAATAATAAATAAAATAATAAAACATTCTTAAAGGGACAAAAGATACGTGTTTTATACTAGTATGATTAAATTAGTTCAATATCCTTAAACTAGGTTGTTAATCTTTCCTAAACAATACAATTTATGTTTTAATTTTAAACCTGTTAGGAAAATAGAAATATAGATATTTCTCCAGATTGAGGCACAGAATATGACAAAGCACCTAAAATCATAAACGTGTATTTGCTACTATTTCTTAGCAAGGAGAAAGTTGAATATCTATAGTTACCCTTATTTCTCTCTGTGTTCTATCTCTGCCTCTATCAAATAAAACACGATTTTCTTATGTCCTCAGTCCATATTCATCATGGACGTTAGCTGTATTCCATATCCGTTATTCTGCTGACAAGGAGGATAAACAAAAAAGAAAACCTCTCTTTATCTCCAGGCTAACATTACTGTTCACACTTTGTATATAGTAATGATCAGTTTACTGACTTATAAGTCTGAAAATAATTAACTTTTAAAGTATAGAACAGACAGATGACTTCAGGCAAAATAAAATGACTTGCGTATGTTTGGCATATTAGAGTACTTCATAAAATATGTACTGCACCATAAGTTGTTAAAAAGAAAAAGAAATATCAAGGCCAATGTCTTTGCTCATGTTCAGGCAGAAAGCAGTGCCTGAGGCCAAGACTGGTATGCCGGATTAGGGCCTGTGGTGCATGCTGCGCCAGCTGGAGAAAACACAGGTGAGGTCTGAGACATACATAGTCAGGGTCCAGGTTATTGGGACTTACTCACCATGGTAGGGTGGCTATTGTGTATTTTAAATAGGTAGAAAGTCATCCATGGAGGAATATGATCAGGTTTGCTATTATAATATATTACTGTAGCTATTAGTTTGAGAATATATTTTAGAAGAAGAATTGTGGCCAGGAGACCAGGTAAGAAATTCTGCCGTAGTCCAGATGATAGATGATGTCTCCAGCTGGCATTTAAATGAAGTGGACCAGCGTAGAATTCAGTTTGGAGAATGATAACTAAGAGCTTGGTAATATAGTAGTTGCTGGTGAAGAAAATGGAGGAACCATGGTAAATATCTAGATATTTCATCTGAGTAATTTAGTAGCCGATGATGCTGTGTACTAAGATAAAAAGGAAGGCTTTGGAGGAACAACTTGAGAGAGAAATCAAGAGATCTACTCCAGCTATTTGAATGTTCAGTACTGACTAGGGTTCATATAAGCATTTACTTTTTTATTGACATGCAAAAAGCTTTGCATAATTTACATATATACATATAATTTATATATACATATATATGAATTTAGAAACAAATACACACTCATAAAACCATTGCCGGAATCTATGCCATAAACCTATTCATCACCTCCAAAAGTTTCCTCCTGACCTCTTATTTATTGTTATTATAAGAACACTTAACATAAGATCTAACCTCTTTGTCTATGTTAAAATAGTCAATACCGTATTGTTAAGATCAGGCTTAGACTTAAGTTTGTTAAGTCTTCTAGTTCCCTAACACTTATTCATGTCCTATAACAGGAACTTGGTACACTTTGACTAACACATTCCTGTTCCTCTCTCTTCCCAGCCCCTGGCACCTACCAGCCCACTCTGCTTCTACAATTTGACTATTTTCAATCTGTCATATAAGTAAATCACATAGTATTTTTCCTTCTATGTCTGGCTTATTTCACTTAGCAAAATGTCCTCCAGTTTCATCCACATTGTCATAAATAGTAGGATTTTCTTTTTTAAGACTGAATTATATTGGCTTGTGAACATATTTTCTTTACCCGTTCATCCATTAATGGCCATGTAGGTGGTTTCCACCTAACCTATAACAACACAATGACCTAAAAGTAATAAACAAAGTAAAATTAAACATATAACCATTATTGGTTTCACAAATATAACATTGATTATAATACCAAAGTGGTAACAGGATACATAGGCCTAATAGTTTTTATGTTTACTTCTACCATCCAATGTATTCTTATAGAGTAACACATATATATCAAAAATACTAAAAATACAATATTATGCCACCCTTAAGATGTCATTTACCATTAGGTGGGAGGAAAGTAATAGAGTAAGGGAATGGGGGAGATATAGTGACCCATAAGTATTTCATAAAAATAAAAAAAAATGTATCCAATATGATAAAATGTTAACATTTTAGAACTAATATCCAAGTTCAGGACCAGGTCTAGAAAAGAATTAGAACAGAACTTTCAGACAGGGCTGTCATCCCATTGATGAGAAGAATGATTATGAGGCAGAGGAATCTTGCAGGAAATGACAGACATTAATCACGGGACACATTTGGCTAATTTCAAAATCCTTGCATTCTTTGGCATGTGTAATTATGGACTTTGATATTTTGGGGAACACTTAATTTAATTATATGTTCTGAACAACAAAAAAGCCATCCCTTTCAATAAGTCCCAAATACAGAATTTAACAACAGCCAATTAGTGTGATGTTTGTGATGACAGAATTTTAAAATTAGAATGGTTTTTATTTGATTGCCTTAAAAGTATGTTAATTATAAAGAAGTATCAAAGATTGCAAAAGTAATCATTATTTTGAATATGTCTATGTTTAAGAAACCATCATATAGAATAGTAGTAGGATGTATCATGGACATCACTTTTTAAATCCATCTCACAAAATACTCTCTGCAGTCCTGAAGGGTAGTATGTATAATGTCGAAGAGAGTACTCTAAAACAGACTCTTCCGTTTCTACACCGGCTCTGATATTTTCTAGTTGTGTGACATTAGACAAGAATGTTTCTAAACTTCTATAACCTCATCTGTAGTGACAAAAATAATAGTAGTTATATCAAGAGAAATTTTTGTACTTTAGCATAGATAAAGCAGATATACCATTTAGCAAATTAGTAAAGTTTACTACTTTACTATCACTTGTAGTTGCTTTAATTTTAGGAGCATTTTATAAGGCCAAAATTTGATTGCTAGTTCTACTATGGTGTTAATGTTATATATTATACATAAACATCATTTACACATGAGTGCAAAATTGGTAAAGAGGTCTACATTTTTTCTAGTGTTACTTTTTTACAAGTCAAAGAAAAAAATAATATGACAATCTGAATATACATTCATGACCTTTCTCAATTAAGAGGGAGATTTCTGTAGATAGGGTGGCAGACAAATGGGGAGACAAGGGAAAGAAAATTAAAGGGAGAGAAAGACAAAGAGAGTGAAAGAGAGGATAGAAGAGGACACTGACTACTTTTCCAGAAACGTATATGCTGAACACCATAAACTCACTTCCTTCACCAACCAGGTCGGCGTTTCCAGTGGGTGTTAGGGGGAAATTTAGCTCATTATTATATTGCAGTTTGCTAGAGGGAACTAAATCATCCATATGGCTTCACTTGAGCAAAAATAATCATACGGTGTTTTTTTTTTTTAGTTTTTCTGTGTCTCTCTATTTGAGTAATTTGATTGGGTAACAAGGGTAACTTATTTATCAGAAAGTTGTATTTGTGCTCCTGAGCATCCTGTGCTAGTTTAGAAGAAAAAAGAAAATAAGTGATATTGAAAAATGTACAGGCATTATGTAGCTAAAACAATGTATGTGTTTGTTGGATTATGTTGGAACAATTCAGGAATATCACTATTTTATAAAAGTCAACATGGATTTATATCTTTGAATCAGAAAACTACGTGTAGTTAAATAAACACTCCAGTTTTTTGTAAATCAGAAAGATTTAATTTTCATTTTGATATGTAGAATTCCAAAATTACTTATAGTATTCATAATACTCTGCTTATATACCTTGATGAAGAATTATGCAACTTTTTAATTTTTTGAAAGTAAATATGAAACTTCTGCTGAGAAAAAGCTATCTAAACAGCCTTAGAGCAGTTATTGTCTCATACTCTTCATTCATGTCAACATTAAATACATCTCGAGTTTCATTTTCAGTCAATAACTTCTTAAGGAATATTCCCAAGTTTCTTTCCATGTCTTGCCTGTGTCAAGTCATATATATCAAGTAAAGAAGCTCTGTGTAAGGAAACGCTGAAATGAGCTGTAGAGGCAAAAATATTAGACTTTGTCCCATGTTCCTCATACTACTCTAAAGCTACTGAGATACTTGTTGACTGGCCACAGAATTGAGAATGAAGGTAGGGAATGTTACCCAGCCCACTGAAGTCTTTTAGACTTCATTGAGAAATGCAGGACAAAACAGTTAAATAAATATACTAGGTGTCAGTGAGAATAAAAAGAATAGAAAACATTTATAGAGACTGATACCATAGAAGAGGAAGAAAATTCTTTTTGGTAGTCCTGTAGTATAGAAATAAAAAGTAATTTGCTAATGCTGTATTTTTGAGGTAAAGTTTAAGTAACATAATCCCAAATCTTGTGTTAATGAATTCTAACTAACATTTAGCTCCTACCTAAAACAAACAAAAAAGCCTGTAATATTGAGATTTATCTTCAAACTGGTGATAAGCCAGCACCACAGGATGGATATTTCAGCATCAAAATCAAAGCTACAAGCTCTCTCTTCATTTGAACAGGATTTGATAAAATTTTTCTACCATTTTAATTAAAATATATTTTCTTTGCTTGAATCAACTTGAAAATTTATTTTCTTGGAAATACTTTTGTCTGTTTTTATTCTAGCTATTTTTATTTATTATGTTTCTAATGAGTGACCAAGAAATTTGAATTTCACTGTATTCCTTAGTAATTATTTACATGTGCTTACAGCACATGTGCTGCTGGTAAATTAGTAGAGGTAAAAAAAATGTTTCTGGCACACTGAGTGATGGCAGGAAACTGATAGGAAAGGATATTCTTTCCCCTACAAAATGCAAGATTTTGTTTTCAGTGTTAAAGTCAAAGGAAGTCAGCCTCAAGATATGAGCTGATGCTATAAATTGTACTGAGGCTCCCTGCTGGCTAGTTGGCTCAACCACTTTATTTAAGTCTAAATTGCAATGTTAGGCTACAAGAAACAAAACAAAACAAAAATATTATATATTTTTTTCTTTTATCTTTCAATAGTTTACTTGGGAGAGGTTATTGGAATCATTGATACAATTAAAGCTTTTGCCTTACCAAAAGCTTTGAATATTACTTGACTTATATGACTTACCACAAGTCCAGCACATAGTACCGACTAAGATTTTATTAATGAGTGACTAAATGAATGAATAAATAAATAAATCCATAGATGTTACCAGAAATTTAAAATGTACCTCTCCACTGGCATTTACACAATTCATTTATGTCAATTTTTATATAAGGATATTCTTAGTAAGTTAAAATAATGCATTTATATATCTCAACAAAATAAACTCATCTGATCTCTGATATGGTAGGTATTTTTGAACGTTTTCTAAAGGCTAAATATAAAATTATATCATGTTTTTTTCTGATGACTAATTTGGTTCCCACTCTTCTTAATAAATATTAATATTACTTCTGGCCAATATGGAGGCACAGCTAGATACACTTTGCCTCCTTGCAAAACCAAAAGAAGGACAAAAACAAACTTAAAAACAAAAAATAACCTAAACTACCAGAAAAATCAAACTTTATGGAAGTCCAACAACCAAAAAGAGTTAAAAAAGAAACATTCATTCAGATTGGTAGGAGAGGCAGGGACAGTCAGCCCGGGCAGAGGACTTGTGACAAGGCAGTGGCTGGTGGACCAGGTGGTCCCATATTTGTGTACAAATAAACTGGGAGAAGCAACTGGGGGGCAAGACAGACTGTGCAACCCAGGGTTCCAGCACAGAGAAATAAAGCCTCAAAACCTCTGGCTGTAAAAACTATGGGGGTTGTGGTGATAGGAGAAACTCCCAGCATCGCAGGAGAGTTTATTGAGAGACCCAAAGGGTCCTAGAATATACACAAACCCACCCACCCAAGAAACAGTACCAGAAGGGCCCAATTTACTTGTGGGTAGTGAGGGGAGTGACTGAAAGCCTGTTGAGGGGCAAGTAAGGGGCATTGTTCCCTCTGTGACTCCTCCACTCCTACAACATACACGGTATGCTGAGACAAATAAATATGGCCCAAATGAAAGAACAGATCAAAGCTCCAAAAATTGAACTAAGTGATGAAGAGCTAGTCGACCTATCAGATGCACAGTTCAAAACACTGGTAATCAGGATGCTCACAGAAATGGTTGGGTAAGATTGCAAAATAAAGAAAAAATGAAGACTATGAAAAGTGAAATAAAGAAAAATATACAGGGAACCACCAGCACAGGGAAGGAAACCAGGACTCCAATCAACAATTTGGAGCAGAAGAAATTAAAAAAACACTCAACCAGGACACAATGAAGAAGTAAGACTTCAAAAAAATGAGGAGAGCCTTAGGAACCTCCAGGACAGCCTTAAGTTTCAACATCTGAATCATAGGTGTGCCAGAAGGAGAAGAGGAAGAACAAGAAATTGAAAACTTACTTGAAAATATAATGAAGAACTTCCCCATTCTGGCAGAAGAAATAGAATTCCAGGAAGTCCAGGAAGCTCAGAGAGTCCCAAAGAAGTTAGACCTAAGGAAGCATACACCAAGTCACATCATAATTATATTACCCAAGGTTAAAAATAAGGAGAGAATCTTAAAAGAAACTAGAGAAAGGGAGAGACTTACCTACAAAGGAGTTCCTATAAGACTATCAGCTAATTTCTCAAAAAGAAACTTTATAGGCAGGATGGGGCTGGAAAGAAGTGTTTGAAGTCATGAAAGGCAAGGGCCTATGTCCAAGATTACTCTATCCAGCAAAGCTTTCATTTAGAATGGAAGGGCAGATAAAGTGCTTCCCAGATAATGTCAAGTTAAAGGAGTTCATCATCACCAAGCCCTTATTATATAAAATGTTACAGGGACTTATCTAAGAAAAGAAGATGATAAAAAATGTGAACAGTAAAATGACAACAAACACATAATTATCAAACTGAACCTAAAAAAGAAAACAAAAACTAAAACCAACTGAGCAAAGAACTGGAACAGGAACAGAATCACAGAAATGGAGATCACTTTGAATGTTATCAGTGGGGAAAGGGAGAGGAGAGAATGGGGTAAAGGTACAGGGAACAGGAAGCATTACTGGTAGGAACAAAGTAGACAGGGGAGGTTAATAGTATAGGAAATGGAGAAGCCAAAGAACTTATATGTACAACCCATGGACATGAATTAAAGGGGGTGGGGAATGCTGGTGTGTGTGTGGGGGGGTACAGGGCAGAGGGGAATAAAGGGGAGAAAACAATGGGACAACTGTAATAGCATAATCAATAAAATATATTTAACATATATATTAATATTTTGTACCCTCTCCTTATCTGGCTTATAAGCCTTTACATATATCAGTTAAAATCTATAATTTGCCCTATAGTGTTCAGAAATAGGAGGTATTTTTTCAGCACCATCATTTCAGTTAATGACAGTCCAGATTATAAACATTTTTATATCCTTTTTTTCCCCCATGTGTGGTGTACATTTTGAATTTCTTCATGATAAGTATCCATATAACCAAATGTCAAGATCCCCACACTTTAATGTCAAGACCCAACCTCAAATATATTACATAGATTTTGATTTTATTTACTGTGGCTGTCAATATAGTCTTATTACTCTATTTCATTTTTTGATCTTTAGTGAAGTACCTGTGAGTTATGATGTGGAAAAATGTCAGGATGAGAAAATGATGATCCCCATTTTTCTCCCCAGCCATGACATTTCAGCATTATGAGCTGTATCTCACAAGGTTAGGACTGTGTGACCTGTTTTGCTGTACTCATTATCCACTAATCCAAAAACAGAGACCGAGAGAAAGGAAGGAGTATATTTAAAAAAAAACTTCTAGCCATGGTTTTATGTGATGTGCTGCATGGAAGGACAGGGGGGATATTACTCTTTGACCTTCCAGTTAAAAACTCAAGTTTTGTCATAAAAAATTAACTCATGCGCCACCATGAAGAAGTGGTAATCAGATTACCTTCTCGGCACCCTTTACCATCTCTGTTCATGACATAAGGGACAGGTGAAATCACCTTTATATATGAAAACATTTTTTTTTGTCATCATGAGCAAACATTTGTGAGGATAGAAGTCGACAGAGTAAAAATACAGAAGTAACACAAGATATATATCACTTTTAAAAAATCTTTTCAACTAGTCTATAATGCCAGTGTAAATCAATAGCAATGCAATCCTCAAAGCTAATAGATAAAAAGTTAACTATATCCACAGAAGACGGCTAGGCTAAGAATCAGAATTTTGACAATTCTAACCTGGGAACATTTTTATTTTCCCTGTAACCTTAGAAAAAAATGAGAATTACTTTTTATTCCTGGAATTTGTCATCTAAAAATTTGGTATTATCTCCATTTCTAAAGTACACAATGTCTTACTTCAAAAAGAAAACCCATCCCTAGAATAAGCCACCAGTAGAATAATACTGAACCAAACCAGCAGCCTGGACATAAACTCATCATGAGTTTATTGATGAGTTATTTAGTCAAGTTCATCCTAGATTCACTTAATTTTCCTAGATTCCTGGGAACATTAAAATAACTACTTTTAAAAGATAAGCCACTGATGCCTTGGCCAAGTATGCCAAGGTTCTGGGTTCAATCCCTGGTCAAGGCACATATAAGAATCAACCAATGAGTGCACAAATATATGGAATAACAAACTGATGTCTCTCTCTCTCCCTTCCTTCTCTCTCTCTCTAAAATCAATAAATTTAAAAAAAATAAACCACTGAGTTTTGCAGTGATTTGTTACATGGCATTATTGTGGCAGCAGCTGTCTAACACAAATATTAAGAGTACTGAACTTGGGTTAAATTCTGTTTATCATGAAAAACTTATTTAACCTTTTCATGACTCACTTTTACAATCTTAAAATAGAAATACCTCCTAGATTTTCTTGGTAAAATACAAATAATGTTACCAGCCATGAATGTGAATTAAAGAAGAGGTATTAAAATGAGAATAATGGGAAAGTGAATATAATAGAAAATATAGAAAAAATCTGGCAAGTATTGTAAGTCTTAGTAGTTTCAAATGATTATTTAGGTTTGGGCATCAAAAAATGTAAACTAGAAAGATATGACATTGTGGGCATAGACTGAGGTGCATGATTCTGAGATGATGAAGGGGTTAAGGTTACTGATAATGGTGAAGTTTAGAATATGACCATGCTGGTGAGGGGTGAGGGACAGCAGTGTAACAATATAAATGGAGGAGAGCCATTCAATAAACTCAGAGATCAGAGCATTGCAAAGATCGACAATGTGTATAGTATTAAAATAATAAAAAAATATGTGTTAAAGTGTAACAGTTAACCAGGAGCTAAAAATCTCTAAGAAATGACAGAAAACAACCTAAGTATACTAATACTTATATTCTGATAACCATTTTTTTTTTGTTTTGTTTTGATGATGGAGGTATTGAGAGTGGTCTTGAATGAGAAGTAAGAAACAGGAAAACACCTATCACACCTGCAGGATTAGAAAAAACTGTATCCATCGGCAATGGAATTATGATGCTAACTGGTAGATTCAGCATAAATTTCACAGGTTAGGAGCACAGACTCCTGTATGGAGTCTTCACTTCACGTACCAGCCACAAGTTTGGGGCTCCCAGATCACCCACAGTTTTGACAAATGTTATAAGGTCAGGAGTTTCTGTTATCTCTTTATTTTTAATAATACACTAGAACAACTCACAGAACTCAAAAAAGCACCACACTTAAATTACAGTTTTATTATAAGGAATCAAATCAGGAACCAGCCAAAAGAAAAGAAACATGGGGGAGGTCTTAGAGGTTCCAAATTCAGAGCTTCCATGTCTTTTCCTTTGGAATCAGGGGGCATCATTCTCCCGGCACATCAATGTGCTCACCAACCAGGAAGCCCATTTAGCTGTGATATCCAGTTTTATTAGGATTTCATTACATAGGCATGATTGGTTGAATTATTGGCCATATAAGTGAACTTGAGGTTCCTGGAGGTCAGGTTGATATTATCTAGCTTGAATCCTCAATCCTCTAATCATATGGATGGTCTTTCTTCAAGGTCAGAACCCATCCTGAAGTCATCTAGGGACACACCATGAGTCAGTGTTCTAGGATAAACTGGGATGTGGTCCCAGGCACTCAGCATGAATATAAAAAGTCACTCCTATCATGAAGGGAAATTTTAAGGATTTAGAAGCTCAGTACAAGGAACTCAGGATAGAAACCGGACAAATTCTTTATTATGTAACAAGTGTCCTTAGGAAATAGTATGGTTTTTTTTTAAAGCAAGACTGTAAAGAGATTTAGGAAAGACAGGACTTTGCTGATGAATCAGCATCAGAAGGTACAGTGAAAAGATTTCAGGAGGTAGAAAAGAGCGGAAGGTATCAGAAAGTGGGCTTTGAAAAGTCATATCAGGATTTGTGTGCAGGAGTTAAAGAGTGAATTGGGAGAAATGAACTTGTGGTTACAAAAGAGACTAAGGAGACCAATGTTGATGGTGTTAAAGTGAAAAGTGGTGTCAAGGCTGTGGTTAATTGGCAAGCAGGTGACAAAGTCTTTCCATAAGCATGTAGAGTTCTGAAGCTTCGTTTAACTCAAGTCAAAGAGGTTGTGAAGGCTGGGAAGGGTTGGAAGATAACAAACAGTGGATGCTGGTAAACCATTCACTTTAAGCTATGGAGTGCCCCCTCGCCCCTAAAATCCACTCTTTTGACTTCTCATAGTATAGATCAATTTTTGAATCTTATATAAAGGATTCAAGTATGCAATTGTAAATTACCTACTCATTATCTCTGCCCTCTTTTACACAATAGTAAATTCTTTTAAATTTTAAACAACCTAGAGCTGCTTTGTATAGTTGTTCATAGTTCACCAAATATTTTATTTTCCATTATTTCACTTAAGTCTCACATAAAATTAGGGTGTTATGCCAACCTGTGATGAAAGCATAGCATCCAATCCCAGAGAGCATAGCTACCAAGTGGCGGAGCTCTGACTTAAGCATGTAATTTCCCAGTTTGAAATTTCACGCTCTTCCCATTAAATCTCTATTTGGGGGGAAGGAGCTTATTTTATATAAACTTATATTCATAACTCATATATAACATCTTAACTGTACTAAACCAACTCAGGTATGTCTGAATAGGGATGTGAAGTATTGTTTTATGAATTGTCTCTTCAAGACTTCCTGATTTTTACTTTTCCTTTGATTCACAATATCCTTGATGGGTTTCTGCATTATTATGCCACAGGGAACTCTAGAAAGAGCTGAGACATTTCACTGTATGTATCTGTTCTGAATTTAACAAGACTTGTCAGGAACGATAATTCTTGTTTCCCATTCAGGATTCAGGGCTTTAAAAATCTAGAGGCAGTTGCCTTTACAAATTTGTTTTATGAACAGTTATAGTGTCTCTCCCCACCAGGTTAGCTGCTAGGGATGGATTGAAATAATTCAATAAAATTTAAGTAAAGTGCTCAGTGTTGAGAATTTATTTGAAAGGTGGATTTTTATTACTTCACAAGCATAGTATGAATAATTGGGGGATTTTAAACAAATAATAAACCAGCCTCCATATATTTTAGTTCTGACTTCCCCTTACTTTGAGCACCAGATTTACATCATGTGTATTTATCATATTTTGTGTAGCAAATATTTACTTACTAAATTATGTAACCAATTGAATCAATAATGTTACAACAGATCCATAGAGTACTATCTTTCAGATCCTCGATGATCTTTAATGTACTAGTCCTGCCAACATGTTCTTTTTCATTATCAAGAAGTAGCTTCTCTGCTTCTTGTTCTAACATTTTCATCCTTGACTTTGTTTTGCTGATATTCCTCTTCTCCAACCACAGCAATAGTTACCAATTGAGTAAGTCATTATCATTATAATACAAGTAAAATTGAAATGGTAAGAGCTTGGCATTATTCATATCATATTTAAAATCCTCATAGCCTTCTTTTGAACTGTAGATGTGTCATGATACTTAAAGCATCCTAGGATACAAAAATCACAGCATGATCTGCTGATCAATTCTTTTAGGCCAGGTCTCTGGGTATGTCATAGCTCTGATCCTTATGACCTCTCAAAAATGTCTTTCTGAGGAGTTAATAGAGAACAGATGTTACCTAAGGCAGCAGCTGTTACAATTAGACAAATGGGAAAAATTGACAAATGAAGAGGGCAGAAACTCTTGAAACAAATGGTCCAATCCCTTACAAAAATCAGTAAGTTTTGAAAGGGTCAAAAACAAAAAGTGTGCACATGCTTGCATATGCATGTTCATTAAAGATTTTGAGAAAGCAGCTTCTCCTGAAACAAAAATGTTCAGCTGCTCATTTCAAATAGTGTAGACCTAATCATGGAAAGCAAAATGCTCTATAGTGCAAAATGTACAGTTCAGTTTTACTAGTTTTTAAGATTATATCTCTTCATTTTTATTAGAATCGATAATATTCCTAATGGCTTAATGTGTCCCTCACTTAATGTCAGAATTGGAAGAAGAGCAGACGTTCTTTAATTGATGCGTGTCAGAACAATCTGGAATTCTTGTCAAAAGTGCAGGTACCTGAACCCCATCCTGGACATGCTGATCTAGAAAATTTGTGGCGGTATCTGAGAATCTGCATCTTGTGAAGTACCCCCTATTACTATGATGAAGTCGGGGGTAAACTGTGCCATGAAATAGATTTTTCTAAATGAATGGTTTTTGAAGTGTGGGCTCCAGAGCATCACCATCATCATCACCTGGAAATTTGTTTAAAATTTCAATCATCAGCTGCACTGACACTGGCAGAAATTCTGGGGAGTTGAGTCTAGCTATCTGAACCTTAATAAGCCTTTTGGCTGGTTCTGATGAATGATTGGTTTTGAGAATCATTGCTTTAAATTGTACAAATATATTCAGTCTCCATCAGCTGTTGACTGGTTACCAGAAGTGGGCCACACTTAATATTCCATAATTAATAGTGACTTTATCTGTGAAAGTTGTTAGATGGCATAGGAGCAGAAATACACTCCATGCACTTTAAATCATTCATTACTGGTGGCTTCACTCAAGTGGTCTGATTACAGATTCTTTCCTGTCTTTATGGGATATAAATATGGACCAGAATTCAGGTTGAAGTAATATACAATTTTTCCAATATTTGGTGAACTATAATTCTCTGTCTCAGAAGTCTGTATGTTCCTGCCTCATTTTAGCCAACAAATTCTATTAGTCAGAATTTTGGATTGTAGTGTACCCTGTTGAAATTGAACTTCACATGAAGTCATTGGAAACAGATTAGTTGATGGTACTCAGTTGAAATCGTATAATTTCATTTAGAACATAAATAAATCCATTCAGTGGGAATCAAGGCAGCTGAGGTGACATTGAGATTCATTTTTGAGATTATTTATGTCCATCCCATGACTGCATAGGCTCATGTACTTGTAACAAATCATTGTATTTCATGCGGTGTGTGTAAAGTGCAGTTTGTCCCTTGACTTGTCCTAACCATGGAGAACAGATGCTGGCCCATATGAAACGATATCTTTGGTATCGTCAGAGAGTAGTTTGCCTCTGTATATGTGTGTCAGTAAATATAATTCTCTGAATTTCAGATGCTAGAGTGAATGTGCAAGGGAGAAGCACTATTTCATCTCTGAAAAGGATGCAGAAGAACAAATATTTCTGACTTTTGTTCTCTTCTTCAATAAAGGATTATACAGATTATCTTGTTTCTCAGTGAAAAAGATGACTAAAACCCTCAAATATGAGTTCCCAACCCCTCATGGTAATATACTAATTCTTTGTGAGGAAGGAAAAGGCCATGGTTAGCCTCTACTTCTCAAAGAACACTTCTGAGTTGTTTTTTGAAATAGCAAGGTCAACAATTTTTAGAGAAGAGATATCATGTTATATAACTATAGAAATTTCTCTAGGTTCTTCATTTTCTGATTGTTCATTGATTGATTGACAGCTATATTCCAGACTTGTGTTCAAAAATAGGTGAACATAAAATAATGAATAAATCAAATTTCCTCCAATGTGCAGTTGTACAACCTTTTGAAAGACAGAGAGAGCCACATGCCAAAGCAACTTAAAAAAGCAAAAACAGCCCTAGCTGGCATAGCTCAGTGGATTGAGCATAGGCTGCAAACCAAAGCATCGCAGGTTCGATTCCCAGTCAGGGCACATGCCTGGGTTGCAGGCCATGACCCTCAGCAACCACACATTGATGTTTCTCTCTCTCTCTCTCTTTCTCCCTTCCCTCCCTCTCTAAAAATAAATAAATAAAATCTTTAAAAAAAAACTTAAAAAAGCAAAAACAAAAAACAATTGGGCCAAAGGAAAGAGCAATTATTTAAATGATAGCTCTGATATATTGAATTTCAAACTACTTATTTGACAACCAGTGGTGTCAGCATTATCTTTTTATGTGTTCAAATATAAGTACATGGGCTCTGGCTGGTGTAGCTCAGTGGACTGAGCATGGGTGGTGAACCGAAGGGTTGCTGGTTTGATTTCTAATCAGGGACATGCCTGGGTTGTGGGCCAAGACCCCAGTGAAAGCCATGTGAGAGATACATTGATGTTCCTCTCCCTTTCTTTCTGCTGTCCTTCCCCTCTCTCTAAAAATAAATAAATAAGATAAAACCTTTAAAGAAAGATTAAAAATAAAATAAAAGTGCATGGTATTTATTGACTTTAATCAAAATGAATAAATGGTTTATTTTGCTTTTGTATAAGGTTGATATTAAATTTTTTCTTCCCAAAATAAATATAGGATCAGGTTTGAACATGATTTAGAATTTATTATTTAACATGAGGGAATGAACTTTTGGAGATAAGGTGACTATCTTGTAGAAAGATGAGGCTTTAAATTCAAGCACGTTCAGGTTAAGATCTGAGTTGTGAGACTTTAGGCAATTATTTTAACCTTTCCGAAACTGTTGTTTCATCGGTGCATCTGTGAAGTAATGGTGATAAATACTACAATATATTGCTATGAAATAATTAAGTGAGATGACGTTTGTAAAGAGCCTGGCATTTGGTTGGTGCTCAATAAATTTCAGTTTTATTTGACACACACTCTCTTTACTGCCTTCCCCTTTCACGGGGAGCCATGTGTCAGCCATTAACTGCTTGCCGCCCCATTTCACATCATATCTCTTTGATGTCTAAGGAGTCTAACTTAAAAAAACAAAAAATATTATACTAGCTACTGTTTCCCTATTATTCAAACAGTGAATGGTATACATTTCCTATATACAATTCATTCACATTGGTTCAAGGGGCAGCTAGAGTAGGTAGTGAGATACAGGATTATAGACTGGAAAATTAAAGGGATAGATGGTTTTTACTGACTGATGTTGAAGACAAGAATAGTAGGATAAGTAAATAGAAGACATGAGGAAGATAAGTCAAGCACCATTTGTCTTTTAGTGTTGGTATTGACTCCTTACCTAAAAGTTTCTTGTTATATATAAAACTCTGTGCTTGTTCTATATATCTTCATCCTATTTTGATTTTTCCATCATTACTAGTGAAAATAAAACTTTGTATTTTTTTAGACATGGGTACAGTGGGAGAGATATTTAGAATCCACTTTATATATCACAGACCCTGGGAAACAACCTATCATATATAAGGGCCTATAGTTAGTGTTTGTTTATCAAAGCTGAGGATCAAATGGAGAGGTATCTTCCCACTGGTTTTAATCAATAGTAGTTCTTACATATGTATTAAATATGGAAACAGTTAATTGCAGCATATTAAACTCTGCTATACACACTAGTTATGCAGAGATGAGTAACATATGCTCTTACTGTGAGGAGTTCAGAATCTCTTGAAGGAAGATACCTGGTTCCCAGTCCACAAAGCCTGTTCACAGTGAAACAGAGTTGCCACTGAAATGGCAATACCCTTATCACTTAAAGGAAAGTGAGTAGGAGATCAATGGGAGGGAAAAGTTAAGGAGAGATGTAGTAGTTTTTTATTCTCTTTTTGAATCTATTATATAATATCATAATAGAATTTTAGGAAATTATTTATTGGAAAGTGAAATAGTACAGTAGAAGCAAAACAGTGTCATTTTTTCTTGGTGTATTTGTACAGGTGTACGAAGGCATGTTAGCAATGTAATCTTTAAAAGGTTCATATAATGATGTTTGGGCACCATATAACGAGGGAGAAGACTATATAATTTGTGAGTGCTTTGTAAAATACCACGGTTTATGCCATCACTTTAGTATTTTTTATAGGGAAGCATTAATAAAACATACTATTTCTATGCTTATTTATGTTTTCTCCAATTTTGTTTTTTAACTTACCTAAACTGTACTCTTGAGAAATTTCTGAGAAGAAAGCATATCATGCAAAATTGAAAGCGTATCAACTTACAATTGAACATATTTTTATATTAGTAGTTGAGACTGCCACCTTTAAAAAGAATTAAATGCTTCCTGTTAACACTTTTAAAATCACCACATTTCAGCAGTCCTTAAAGGTAGCATGGTTTGTGTCCCTCCCTGAGAGATGTCTACACTCAACATACATGTCTGATGAGTTAAGACATAAAAGTTGTTGACCCCGAGAAGGAAGATACACGAGAAGGACAACTTTTGCTGACAAAACTCAGCTTTGGATTCACTCTCCGGTTAACATTATTTCATCTGACAAAGTCTATACACACTTCATGAAATGAGAAATTTCCAGGGACAAAAATAAAAGAAGAGAATCAATCTAGTAGCACTGTTCTTCACATAGCACAGTCTTTTAAAGATGGTATCTTACTTCTCTTTGGAACAAACCTCTCAGGGAAACTGCTACTATTTTTATTGCCAACACTCAGGGAAAACTGGCTGGTTTCAGAGAGATTAAATGATAATTATCGACACACTACGAGTAGACAGTAAAGCTAAAAATGAGTTCCCAAACTTAAATCCTAATTCTGCTTTTCTTTGACTAGAAAGGGGATTGCCTTGTTTTCTGATCAAGATTTTATGTACCTTTCACATATTTGGATTTAAATGAGAAAGTATTTGTTTTAATAATACAGGCATACCTTGAAGATATTGTGGGTTCGGTTCCAGAACCACAATGAAGCAAAACCACAATAAAGTGAGGGACACAATTTTTTGTTTGTGTGTTTCCCAGTACATATTAGAGATCAGAGTCCCTGAATGAGAAGCAGAATCTGAGACAGATTAGTGTTTAGGAATTTGTTACAGTGCTCTTTGGTCAACTCCTATGGGAGAAAAAGAAACCAGTAGGATCTGGTCAAGGGAAAAGTTGGTCTGAGTTGCTGTTTCCAATGAATGCTCAGTCAGCCCTCAGGGAGTGTGGAGCTGGAAGGTCATCTGAAGTTGTCTGTGTAGAGCAAGGGTGCCAAGCACTTACACTCTGGTGCATAGGTCTCTGGATGTCATTATCCCAAGAAGGAGTCTGGCATTGGGCAAGTCTACTCTTTTCAGCCTGGGCAGCCACAGAAGACGGCAGATAGCTGAGAGTGTTTGAGCAGCAGCACTCCCAGCAGCTGAGAAAATCATCCTGCAATCTGGAGGGATATTAGGAAATGATACATGGGGAAATGTGTATTTCCCCATTCCACTGTTTAGATACTTACACGTCATATAAGCCCTGGGAATAGCAACTTCCAGGAATAAGGGGACAAATAAACACTGCATAGGGATGCACATGAAAATATTATAATTAGTATATATTTTTATTTGTTGAGACTGCCTCAGTAATAAAATGTTGAATGTGAATTTTGCACATAACAGTACTTTAGGATATTATTGAGCCTTTTGTCCTAAGGTTAATGATATAATATTTTTATCTTTTATCCTGGAGTTTCTTTTTAGGGGATGATTTTGTATATTTTAATGAATAAAGTAATTTTTAAGTGAAAATAAAATACATAATAATGATTGCTTACACTTTTGAACAGCTTTAAATGTGTCAAGAATTATTTTAACTTTCTTACACAAATTAGTTCACTAAATTCTCATTCCCATATTACGTATGAGGAAAATGAAGCTCAGAGGAGGGTTGGCTTATTTGACAAAAGCCATATAACTATGGATTTGACCTTAATATTGTGGCACCGGTGGCTATCCTTTTAAACACCAAGTTATGCTGACTTTTTCATTTCTTCCTTGTAACTTCAGTAATGGCAAATGACTTGTCTAAATGTCCTGATTGCTGACTATTTCTGGAACTGAATGTGAAGTTCTCTAATTCCACCCTTAGGTATCTGTCTTACGCAGAGTGTTCCAGGAAAAGATTGAAGAGAGTGTTGAAAATTTGCTCTCCATACTCTGTTTTGTTTCCTAGCCTGACTTTAAGATAAATTGCTTTCAATTCATAGAGAAAAATGAAAATGAGTAAACAATGTGCAGCATATTTACCCTTAAAAAACTATAACAATTTGAATGGAGAAAGAAAGAAACAGAACAAAATACTTCTTCTTCTCTCTCTTTTTAAAAGTAATTACTTGCTGAATCTTATCCCTCTGGGGCCAAAATACCATTACTGTAAAATGGCAATGAAAAAGGAATCTGTCAGCTGTTGCAGACCAACTCTGCTTTCCCTCACACTCAAACAATGATACTACACAATTCTCCAAATAATTTTAAATGCTTTTTGTTGGTAATTTTATTCTGTCTTTTTTAAATTAAGGGTTTTCTAAACCATAAATTGGTATGTGTAAAATAGCAACAAATACAGAAAAATAGAGGGTGTTCAGGGAAAACAGGATAAAATGAAGTTATTTTTTAAAAGATTTTATTTATTTATTTTTAGAGAGAGGGGAAGGAAAGGAGAAAGAAAGGGAGAGAAGCATTGTTGTGTAGTTGCCTCTCACACACCCCCAGTGGAGACCTGACCCGCAACCCAGGCATGTGCCCTGACTGGGAATCTGACCTGCTGCAGTTTGGTTCCCAGGCCCACACTCAATCCACAGAACTACCCCCAAGGCTAACATGAACTTATATGCAGTGGCCCAGTGCCATGGTGGGAGCTCTGGACTTTTAGGAACTTTTCGCTGGGCCTAATAACTTAAATTTGCTGCTTAGTTAATTACTGTATTTCATTTGCTATGAAGTTCTACTATTGAATATAAAATTACCTGTACTTTCATAAATGAAAATATCTTTCTTGTTAGAAACACTGCATGAAGTTTTAGATTTTTACTTGTTTATTTATTTTTAGTTAGAGGGGAAGGGAGGGAAGAAACATCAATGTGTGGTTGCCTCTTGTGCAACGCCTTCCGGGGACATGGCCCGCAATCCAGGCATGTGCCTTGACTGGGAATCGAACCAACAACCCTTTGGTTCACAGGCCAGTGCTCAGTTCATTAAGCCACACCATCCAGGGCAAAATATTTTCTTTTTAAATTTCAGATCAAAATCTTTTTGTTCAATACAAGTAACTCATGGGTTCTCCTTGCTGAATCCCAAGAGATTTCTGGGAAACTGTTATCCTTCTTTGTCTCTAATGATCAAGGAAATTAGAAAATGAAGAAAGGCAAAAAGAAAATTAAAATCATTCTTAATGCCACCATCTAAGGATAAGTACTGTTCACATTTGTGCGTTTCCTTCCATTATTCTTCCACATTTATTTAGTATCATCTACAAATAGTAGACAGGATCTCTAATTTTGGAGGCCAACTGCAAAACGAAAATGCAGGGTCCCTTCTTCAAAAATTATTAAGAATTTCAAGATGGCAATAGCAGAGCAGTAAACCAAGTGCAAGGTGCTTGTACTCACAGGAACCTGTGTAACTGCACAGGTCACGTACCCATGGAGCTGTCCTTGATTTGTTTAATGAGTGAATGATTGTTGAAAAACAAGTTATTCAGTAAGCCAAATATATATTTTTTTAAGAGAGAGCTAGAGAGAGAGAGAGAGAGAAACATCAATGTGCAGTTGCTGGGGGACATGGCCTGTAACCTAGGCATGTGTCCTGACTGGGAATCGAACCTGCGATGCCTGGTTCGCAGCCCGCGCTCAATCCATTGAGCTACGCCAGCCAGGGCAGTAAGCCAAATATATTTTAAATGTATTGAGAAAAACTTAAGATGACATGAGTTTGAAAATACTGCAGGTACTTTCTATCTCTGTGTGTCCAGAACATTCTGGACAACGAAACTCATGTGGAAATAGGAACCCATACTTAACATTATGGTTAAGAGAGAGAAAATGAGGCTGAAACTAATAAGAAACTAATAGCTACACCAGAAATACATGTAGAAAAGGACAGATTAGAGAAATGAATACAATGTTTTTTAAATGAAATAGCCAAACATTAGGTTAGAGGCAATCACTCCAAGGCATATTAGGGAACATTTACTCCACTGTACTAAAATTAACTTCTTAAAGAAGAATTGCAGCATAGGAATATCTACACAAATTAGTCACTGAATGTTTGCTAATACTTTCCTAAAATATCCCTGCTACTGTGTATCATTTTATGCTTACAATTGTCTCATTAGTACAGGAATATTGATAAATTTTGGACTCTTTTTGCAAATTGTAAAAAAAGAACAAGCTGATTGGAGATTATTGGTAATGCAGTTTTAATTCTGCCCTTGAGAGACTAGGGATTTATATCTCCTAAAATTGCTGTCACCTACTTTGAAAATAATTAGCAAACCTTGAACCATACATACAGAAATATATTTGCAAGTTGTAGAAACAAAATCATAGGCATGTTTATTCCTTGCATATTTCTGACAACAGTATAAATCACCACCAGAAATTACTTTGTGAATGTGGTGACTAGTTGATAGTCAACTTCTGATTATTTGCAATAATGGAAGGAAGCAATAATATGAAGATTTAAAAGGAGTAGGTGACATAAACAATGCTTTTTGCAAACTTTGCATTAAGGTTTATTTGGTTAAATTTATTGTTAATTAACATATGACATATTATTAATATTCCCATTAATATTACCGATATAATAAAATGGTACTAGATTATTAATATTATCAATTGTTGATATTAACCATTTCATAATGTATGTAAAATATTATTGTGGCAGACTGTGGCTGGCAGGGTCTGCGTGTTGTGACTGAAGATGAGAACACATGCACAGATGACAGCAGTCCTGTGGAGGAAAAGGGGATGGTATGGTACTCTCTTAAGATCAGAGTCCTGCGGCCACTTCTCTCAAAGCAGAACGCCTTAGCCACTCTCTCAAGGGGAGAGCGCACCGACCCTTGCCTGGACAGGCTTTTATTATTTTTCTTGGGTCTTACATCAAAGAAGGATTTATTATCTATTACACAGAACATTATTGTCTACATTTTAGGTACAATCAAAGAAATGAGAATAACAAATGCAGAAGGGAAAGGTGGCGAGCTGATTAGCTCTATCCTTGGGAAAATTCATGCAGGCTTTGGAAATTACCTTGAAGATAGGCAATAAACATCTACTGTTTCAGAACAGGGTGAGGGAGTTTTAGCAAGAGCGAGCCACAACAGTCTGAATGCATTTTCCAGGCCTGATTCCCATGGGAAAACCCGGTTTGAGAGTTTGCTTTTGCCTACCATTTCATTCCTATAGGTTTTCCATACAGAGCTGAGTCACATTTGCCAGACCAAAACAGAATGATTCCCTACATATTATCATATTAGAGAACACACTGTAATATTTATAATATATACTTCAGCACTCTTAACCCTATTAGTCCCCCCCCCCCAGTGCCTGCAAGGCCCCCCAGGCTGCCACGGATGAGAATAAGTTTACCAAGATAGGATCTGCTTGGGGAGGAAAGGTGGCCAATGTCTCAGATGAGAAGGGCCAGGAGCCTTTTCCTCAATGGGCTTTTATTGGGTTCAATCTGCAAAGGAATACGAAGAACTATGTGGGTTTACCTTGAGTCAGGATCAGATAGCTAAAGGGCCATAAAACTTTGGGGAAACAAACTCATTTCATGCTTGGACCCTTATCATTTAAATTGAGGGTATTAGTGAAGCAGGTTTCACAGGATTTTATGCATTCTTTCTTAAGCCTGATCGCCCCAGGGAACCTGCATTTCTAGCACAGGCTGCATCCACCTCCAGCATTGTTTCAGGTTTAAGGCTTTGTTTTATGCTTAAGTCTGGCAGGGGAAATAAGGCAGCCAAGACATTAGGAGACTTCTTGCAGACAGAACGAGGACTCAGGCAATGTCAAAGCAGAGGGGCGAGGGTCCACTACCCCCTTTTTCTAAGCCCCCCAAGTCCTTCCCTGAGGGCCCCTTCGAGACAATGCCTGTCTTAGGAATGTTGTCCCTCCCTTGAGGAATCTTGTCTGTCATTGGCAAACCAGTCATTCGCCCAGAGCCAAGCAGGGTGAAGTAAAAGGGGGCAGAGATGGTACCCGTACAAGGAAGGTAAGCTTTGTCTCCTTAATGGCTTATGATCCCAAGGTCTTATTACTCAGTCTTAGCCATGAGAGGTTACAGTTTCTGAAACCAGGCAGGGCAGTTCCCAACATAACCCTGTGATAAATTTGATCTTTATATTTATTAGGTTTGTCTGAATTTCTTTCTTGACTGTGAACTCATTAAGCCATGGGAATTGCTACTTTTCTTTTACCAGTGCATTGATTTGTCAAAATAGTTGTTCTGCACTCCATTCCTTTCACCTTAGTAGGCACTGACAGTATGTTTGATACATCCTTAGGTGTGTTCATTTTTTTAAAATAGTGTTGTTTTTATGTATTCTTAATTTAAATGATTTGTTTCTTTTCAATGAACTTTATTCTGTTCTGTATACTTCTCACCCAACACTAAGATACATTACTGTTGCAGCATAGACCTCTAGTTCATTGCTTCCAATGGATAGGCAGATGCCTAGTATGTCACGTACATATGCCTACCTCCAGTCCACCACATCTTGAGGCCCAAGCAAGAGCATCCTTGTGCTTTATAGTGTCTCATTCTGGTCCTCCTCTGGCTGTGCCTTCACTGAAAGGTAGGGAGTCTATGGGTTCAAGATAAGTTCCTCATCAAGAACATGTACAAATGCCCTCTACCCCCACCCACACCCCCACCTTATTTCTAGAGCATATTTCAGATACCTAGTTCCCAATGTTTCCTGCCCAAATATCCCCATTTGTCTCCCAGAACTACACAGGCCCTGTCTTCCCAATTCAAACTGTACTTTTGGTATACACAGTTCTGGACGGGAAGTGTGGCCAATGGGCAGCTATATGCAGGACTTGTGGATTAGGTTGTATGTGTAAACTGGAGTGCCCACATGTCTATAGGTGAAACCCCTTGTAATGTTAGAGGAGGATGGAGGTGCCGGAGGCGGTGAGGGTGACATAGAATGGAGGGAGGATGGTAGGAACACTAAGGTTTTCTCCTTGGAGAAAGAGATTTGTATGAAAAAATATATAAGCATGAATTTAATAAGTTTTCATGGTTGCCAAAAACATCAACTCCTGGGTATATATCCAAAAAATAACCTCGAAAACAAACACAAAACTCAACAAAAATACAAGCTGAAACATATGAAAAAATTTATCTCAGCATTATTTGTGGTATCACATGGAAACAATCTATCTATAACTAGAGTGAAATTAGATCAGGATCAGATTATTTATTCTTGTTAACTGATTATCTTTCTATCGTCTATCATCTAACTATCATGTATCATCTATCTTAATATAACATATAAATTATATTACTTTTGTTTACTGTAGAATCTTTCCTTAACTATTATTTTAATACTGATGGAATTCTAAATAATTTAATTTTATGTTCCCTTTTTTAATCTTGGGGATTTAAAAAATTAATGTACTTTATTTTTTTCAGAGTAGTTTTAGGATTCTAGAAAAATAAGCAGAAATTACAGAGGGTTCCCATATGATCTATCTTTCTCTCTCTCTGACCTCATTTCCCCTATTTTTAGAATCAAGAATTGGTGTGGTACATTTATTAAAATTGATGTACTGACATTCAGACATTATTATTAACTGAAATCATAGTTTCCATTAGGGTTCACTCTTTGCATTGTACAGTTCTGTGGATTTAGCTAAATGCATAATGTCATGTATCCACTATTACATAATCATAAAAAATAGTTTCACTGGCCTAAAAATCTTCTCTGCTGCACCTGTTCATTTCTACCCTCTTCTCGACCCCAACCTTTGGCAATCACTGATCTTTTTCTGTCTTCATTGGTTATGTTTTCCACAATGTCATAAAGTTAAAATTCTATAGTATGTGACATTTTCAGAACACAAAAATGGCAGTCTGGTGTGAATGAATCAAAATTATACCTGTTTTTTTTGTCAGATTGGCAAAAAATATATTTTGGTGTGCTACAGAATTTTACTAATTAGTTTATGTGTGCCATGAGATGAAAAAGGTTGAAAATTGCTGCCTTATACCATTATACCTTCCCACTGCCAGTAAATGAGAGTTCTTATTACTCCACATCCTCACCAGTATTTGGTGTTGCCACTGTTTTTTATTTTAACTATTCTTTTCGGTGTATTGTAGTATCTCATTGTTAAATCATAGGAATCTTCTTCTTTTATACCCTACATATATTTATTTCTCTCTGTTTGGATCTAACAACTTCTAAGAATGACGTAAATACAAACAAGGGGGAAAGCACAGGAGTTTTAAGTGGGGGGGGATGGGAGCAAAGAAGGGGTAGAAGAAGGACACTGGGATCTTCACACTCAAATCTGTGCTTTCTTGTGAAGCTACAAGCTTGAGTTAGGAGGAGTCAGGGAATTCTAAATTTAAACTCAGACCTGTTCCTTGCAAGTACAGGGCTGTGGCAAGTTTATAAGTTGAGATCAGCATTCTATTCCAATTTTTAAAATTATACATCAAAGTAAACAACTAAATCCATGTATTCTGTACATTTACTTTGCCAAAAATTAAAAAAAAATACCTTGGAGGCCCTATTTAATTGTCATCTTAAAGATTTTGTTAAATGATAGTTCAGAGTGTTTTTTAGCAAATACTGTAGCTCTACATATCTGTAGCTATATCTGTTCATTAGCGGTTATCATCTTTTTATAATTTGTATTATAGTAAAGCTATTGTAATCTCTTGTTATAAAAGTCTAAAGGTTTCCAAGACTGCATATTTTATACAATGGGTCATTGTTATTTGTACATTCACTGCAAACCTTCAAATATTTTCACCTATCTTCCTGAGTTTTACACTTCATGTGCATTGCTCTCAGAGCTCTGGTGAATAGACATTTAATGTTATTGTAGAACAAAGATAATAATTTTGGTTGTGACACTTTCTCTTAATGAAAGATATTATTGAAAAGTTAATGAGACAACTAGATATGTGGGGGAAGGGGATCTTATTCAGACATACAAACTTTTTATTTGCTGTCAACAGTTAAATTAACGATGAAAATTCATGGGAATGTTACCCTTTTGATATTTTTTCTTCTAGGTGACATAATCACCATAATCAGACCACATAATGATAGTGTTTGGTTCTTTCAGTAGTCTTTTATCTCTTAGGAGATAGAAATTAACTTTTTTTAGCTTTATGGTCCCTTTTATTCTTTTTTTTTATTGTTGTTCAAGTACAGTTGTCTCCATTTCTCCCCTCAACATTCCCCCCCAACCCCAGCCATCCCCACCCCCACCCTCTATCCTACCCACCCCCTTGGCTTTGTCTATATGTCCTTTATATATGTTCCTTAATGACCTTTCCCCTTTTCCCCCTGTTAACCCTTTCCTCCTCCCCTCTGGTTACTGTCAGTTTGTTGTTTATTTCAATGTGTTTGGTTATATTTTGCTTACTTATTTGTTTTGTTGATTAGGTTCCACTTATAGGTTAGATCATATGGTATTTGTCTTTCACCACCTGGCTTATTTCACTTAGCATAATGCTCTCCAGTTCTATCCACACTGTGGAGAAGGGTAGGAGCTCTTTCTTTCTTTCTGCTGCATAATTTCCATTGTGTAGATGTACCACAGTTTTTTGATCCATTCATTTACTGATGGTCATTTAGATTGCTTCCAGCACTTGGCTATTGTATATTGTGCAGCTATGAACATTGGGGTGCATAGGTTCTTTTGAATTGGTGTTTCAGGATTATTAGTGTATAATCCCAACAGTGGAATTGCTGGGTCAAAAGGTAGTTCCATTTTTAGTGTTTTTTTTTGGGGGGGGGGAAATTCCATCCTGTTTTCCATAGTGGCTGCACCAACCAACAGTGGCTGCATTCCTACCAACAGTGTACTAGGGTTCCCTTTTCTCCACAACCTCACCAGCACTTACTGTTTGTTGATTTGTTTATGATGGTCATTCTGACCAGTGAAAAGTGATATCTCATTGTTGTTTTAATTTGCATCTCTCTGATGGCTAGTGATACTGAGCATCCTTTCATATGTTTCTGGGCCCTCTGTATGTCCTCCTTGGAGAAGTGTCTGTTCAGGTCTTTGCCCGTTTTTTAATTTAGTTGTCTTCCTATTGTGGAGTCATGTGAGTTCTTTATGTATTTTGGAAAACCCTTGTCCGAGATATCATTGTCAAATATATTTTCCCATACAGTTGATTTCCTTTTCATTTTACTGATGTTTTCTTTAGCTGTTCAGAAGCTTTTTATTTTGACAAAGTCCCATTTATTTATTCTTTATGTCCCTCACTCTAGGGGACATATCAATTAATTAATTTTTTCCATCTTTCCTTTGGACAATATTATACATAGCAAAAAGTGGCTTTGGCAGAAAGCATAGATATGTATAAGGTATCTACATTTAAACAAATTAGGTAATACTTTTCTCCCTGTTCAAAATTTACCTCCCTACCTTACCTCACCCCCCTCACATTTGTAGTTCAGAGCATAAGGTTATGCAAAAAAAAAAAAAAAAAAAGAATTCAATGAACACCAGAAATCCATGAGATGTGAAAATTTAGGAAGAGATTTAGTTATGGTAGTTGAGATACTTCTTGCCTTAATCAGTCCTAGAGTATTTAAATCATGCCATCTGTTGCTGCCTCTGCAGTTTTTGACAAGCATCAACAACACAGAGTGTACTTGAGGCAAGTGAATGCTTCAGACAAGTGCACACTTTCTGGGATTTTGACTGAAAATTCCTATGTAATTTTCTTACCTGATGGGTTGGGCTGAAATAATTGGAGTCCATTATGACTGGTTTCTGTCCTTCAGAGTTATGTCCTTGGCTAGAGTAGAGATGAAGTGGCCTCTCTAAGGTGCCCCTCCAAATCCTCATCGCCTGTTGGTTGATTGGTTTGTGTAATTGGGTTTTTGATTATTTGCTATAAAGGTATTCTGAAATATAGAAGTTAATATCACTCAAGCATAAGAAGTCCTCAGTCATCTTTTTATAATTGCTTTCATGGTGTTATGATAGAAAAAATATCAAAAGTTAATGAACAGGGAGGAAAGAAAATAGAATGCTGTATTTAAAAGGAGAAAAGTCATGCTAAATGATCTGGAAACTTTTTTGGGAGGCTGGGACTACTTTCTATATGTTGTCCTGGGATCTTAGCTGAAATCGAGGTAGAAAGTTTCATTTTTATATCATGTTACATTAGTATTAGCACCTTCAAATTTATTCTTATCACTACCACTGAGTAATCTGACTATTAATCTGAGTAAACAACTGAAATTGTAAGAAATGTTGCCCCCCCAAAAAAAAGAGAGAACATTTTCCATTAATATAATGATAAATATAAATGGGCGAAGCTTCCTTAATAAAAGGCAAGACTTCTTAGATTATAACAAAAAAACTAAAATAAATTTTAGTCAAAACCAAATAATACAAGCTTTTAAAGAACTAATATGTTTGTTTCTAAAATTATAGCTAAAATCACAAGTCAAGTTGGCAACAGGAAGTTGCTAAGATAGTTTTTCTGTTAGGTTTCTTGTGTTCACCAGCATCTCAATAATTTATATTTTGTGTTTTAGCTTTTCTTCCCTCATTTAGCTTGTATATTTTTGTCAAGAAACATTCAAATTTTACCTAAAAGGTATTATTCTACTGTGAGACATTACCATTACATTATTGCTTCAGATTAGCATATTAGAGTTCATTCTTACAATATATTTTAGTAGCATATATTTGTTTTTTTCATATTATTGTGAGCAATGAGTTATGTACATATGCTTTTTGTGTTTTATAGAAAAATCAGAAACATAACAATTTTATCCTTGGAGATGTTATGCTGACTTGAAATTCTCAAAGAGACATTTTTCCGTATGTTTTCTTTCATCTGTGAAAATATGTCATATGGGCAGTTTCCTTCACTGCAGAATAAAAAATGGTATATTTTAATTTGTTAGTTTTAGAAGAAATACACTCAGAATTGTAAAAGAAAATTCTAAAACAAAGATCTCAGAATTCTATGGTGGTTAGTGTCTAAGGGAATTTAAAAGCATCTGTACTTATATTTTTATTTTTTAGTTACAAAATCCAAGACAGCTTGGCAAATAACAATTGGAAAGTAATTCCCCAGATAATTTCTATATTTTATATGAAAATCATCTTATATGATTTGAAATGTGATACAAAATTGCAGCTTTAAAAAAGCTGCTGGTGGATTATATTATTCTGATACTACCTAAAATTTTGACGGTAGTGTTAGCAGTGCTTGCTTTGCATTGATAATGTCAGCTTCGTCTCTATGGAGCAAAATTCCTCTTCAGAACCTAAAACACTTTACAGTGGTTGCCAAAAGGAAGGTATCCTGTGCAGTAAGGTTTTTAGTCTAAACTCAGGGTCACATTATGTTTATCAGGGTATGTAATAAATATGAAATAAAGTTAACACTTAACTATTATATATCTACTGCATCTGAAGGTCATAAAGGAAACTTATTTTTAATATATTTAATTTGCATTTTAAATACTAAAGGAAGGGAAATAGTTCACTGTGAGAAAATATATGTGTGAAATAAATGTTATATGTGTTTAATCAAATGGAAGCACATGTTGATAATTACCATTAGATTACATTTTGGGAAAATGCAGTGTGTGTGTGTGTGTGTGTGTGTGTGTGTGTGTGTATCCCCTCCATACATATAAAGGTTCCTGGAAAATAGGCCTAGGTGAAGACCAAGGATGCCAGAATAAAGTATTTTCCAACTTTACATCAGATTTATGTTTAATATAATATGTTAAATATGGTAACTGATTATATAAGTATGTATGTACATGCAGAGGCACACACACATAGTATAGTAAAATATATGGTAACCATTGATCAGAATTGGAGTTTGGGGATTGAGACTTGTTGAGGACATAGCCAGTAGAGTATCAAATGCTTCTTTGTCTTCAGTTGAGGCAGTATTAGATTATCGGATACCATTTGAAGAGTGTGTGCTTTCTGCTATGACTTTTAATTGCATTTGTTGATGGGAACCATTTTGATTATAAGTACATAGTTTTTAAACTCTGCTCATAGGAATTTATTTTAGGAATTGAAACCATATCACCATGGTTCCTATGGAGGAAATGGGCATAGAAACATAACAAGAAAGCATATTATATACTAATAGAGCTCAGAGGGGAAAGTGATTAAAGAGGACTATGATTTGGAGTCAAATTTGAGAAAGGAGAATGCTTTTTATAACTTGGCCCTTAAAGGAAGAGGCATCTTTTTAGTTAAAACCTTATCTTTTAAATTTGTTCTTTAAAGAAGGAAGAGCAAAAAGAATTATGATTATCTTTTTTAATACCATGGCTAAACCTAACCAGGAGCTTTCTAGCTGTTTGATTTTTCCTGTGTCATTTATTTAAATTCTTAGGATTTAGTTTTTTGCATTGCAAGTACATTTCCCTGGACTCCTTGCATTCCATCATTGTCAAGCTGATACATTATTTCCTTTGTGGTAAAAAAAAAATCATAAATGTTTGTTAATTCTAATGACTAATTTTTTATTCAAGCAGCTTCAGAAAATACCTTTTTTTTTCAGGGATTAGCAGAAACCCTTTGCATTAATAATATGACTTTAAATATAAATGGAATATTTTGTTTGGTATCCCTATTCTGTCTTTCAGTCATGTTGTGGACAAGGCATTGTATGATATGCAAAGTGGCCTTAGTTCTAAAGAGCAGCCTTGAAGTCATATCCCAAAAAGGATATGTATATTAACATAAGGCTAAACCATCACATGTGGATGACTATGGTTTTACTCTTCATTGTGCTACCTGGACATTGACTTCCTAACATTGATTGAAATCCTATTAATTCAATTGGCAGCAATTTCAAGGCTAAAACTGAGACAGTGACAGTTGTTTGAAACATAGAGGTGTCTTCAGAGACTTGAAAGAACAACATTGAATATTTATTTTTCAGGCCACTTTCACAAGGGAGGGCATATTTTCAAATTACATAACTACATACCTAAATTTATGGATAAGCACACTTTTTAAAAGCAAAGCCGATAAGCTGGACATATATTCAAAGGGTCACAGTGGTTTGCAGATCAAGTTGCTGACTCAAAAATTTTATGGAGTACAAGAAGTTTTCATTGAGTCAGTATTAATCTTTGCACAAGTCCAGCTGTAGGGGCAATCATTCAATAATTAAAGGACATCAAAGTACTTTTTTATTCAGTCATCACCCTGGTTGGTAAAAGGTAATACAGTTGTCACGAGAAAGTAGTTTGTTTTGTTCATTAAATCAGGTTTTAGCACTTATTATACATTTACTGTGCCCAAAGTGTTTTTTAGGTAGAAGGGGGAGATAGAACTGTATGACAGTGTTCACTCTGAGGAGCTTACTATCTAATTAATTACACAACCTATAAATAGTGAAAATGGCCTCAGGCCTAAAACATACATCTACTATAAAAATACAAAACTTGTTAGAAAAAGAGGAAAAATGAGGGAGTAACCAGAACCTTCATGTGGTCTAATTATTGTGAAAAATATCTATATTTGGTTGGGAATAATTATAAAATAAACTGTTATATTATGCTATTTTACTACCCAATTAATGGATTAAACAAGGGCTTGCATTGTGTTAAGAAAGTCACAAACAATTGTATAAATGTGAGTGAATCAACATAGATCACTTTGCAGAGCGATGCTTTCAAGTGAAGTTCTGATGTGTTTTAGTGTGAAAAAAAACCCTCAAAGCAAAAGGTCACTTGATTATAAAGGTGTGAGAGCTGATAGCTTAATATCGAAAAATTGTTGAAAGAGCTTACAAAGGATCCTTAAACCTATTTAAAAAAAAAGAAACCAAAACAGAAACCAAGCACTACTCTAATTATAGTGTTGCACCAATTTCCTCCCTAGATTCTAAATGCAGCACTTTCAACCCTGTCAGTGCCATTTAATTCATCATTTGATAATGTATAAAATTCAGTTGAAATATGGTAGAGTACGGGTGAGGTTTAGGGTCAGTTATCTTTCCTCAATCATCTGTCACCTCTTTTGTCTCTGTAAATCATCTTTTTACTCTAGGTTCTCAACTACTGGGGGACTTACATGACTAGTTCAGCCTTCTTTGAACTGTACCTTTAAACTATGATAGGGTATATTATTTAGCTTCAAATCATATTATATGTCATTACTCACTACTGTTTTGTGTTATATTTAATGCAGCAGTGACTTTTGTGTGTTTCTTACAGATATAAAATAGAATACTTGGTGCTAAATACATTAGTTATTTTTCAAACTAGATTATATTTTACTTTCTTCTTAGAAGATAACAGTCATGCTTTTCCAATTTTTTTTCTATTCTTAGAACAGAATAAGCAGGGAACTGCTAAACAAATATTTTGTGATTAGTTTCCATTTACAGTTGAACCTCAATTACATTAGCTGTGCTAAGTTGCAGAAGTCATAACCTAGAGGGGAACAATTTACTCTGTTTTTTATAATTATTATTGCTAGTAGAGGCATTAGGAACTTATGAATTTAAGAGCAAGCACAGAATTTATTATCTTAGGGCTACATGGTAAAGGAATGGAAAGCTTCTTGGAGTCTCTTTTGGGTCCCCAGGTGCCACCCAACGGAAGCACCCCTTTCAATCTTATGGCCTGAATTTCTATGTCTATGTTTCTACTCTGTCTCATACAACCTCTTGAAATAGGAAAGATAATTAAGGGCTTAGGTGTTAGATATTATTTATGGAAATGGAAACTACAAAATGAATTTCTGAATTATTTTTCTTTTACAGATCTTCTTGAAGACTTACTATCTGAAGAAAGATATCATTATTTGCTTATATGATGGAATGTCATTTTCCAAGCACAATCTAAAAATGAATGAGGATGAGGAGTCAGAGAAATTAACTCAATGAAATTTAATACAGTATGACATACAATGTGCATGAATTGAACAAATAATGTTAAACAAAAGAAGCTGCCACACAACATTACACATTGTCTAGTACACTTACTTAAAAACAATACCTGGTACCCCAGAGGTGGTACTGACAAGAAGGAGCCGGAGGATATTCTGGAGTACTCTTTATGTTCTGTTCCTTGATCTGAGTTTCAATTACATGGACAAGTATGATCTCAACTTGTGAAGACCTATTAAGTTGTATACTTAGGATGTGGTCTTTTCTGTATGATATTGTTTCTCAATTAAAAATATTAAAAAATAAAGACAGGAAGTTTAGTAACACAAAGGGTAAAAAGAACAGCAAGGTGCCATTCCTCCCATTACAAATGGATGGTTTTTCTGTGGAAAAATTTAAGTGAAATCTGTTTCCCTTTACAGATTTAATTTACTAATCAATTGATATCAATTTATCAATTGCTTACTCCATATAAAAAAAAAATAGCATAGGGTTCCTGGGAAAAACATTAGTGAACACAGATTAGTATTATACGCTATATCTAACCTTGACAGTTATTCAGAGAATGTGCAGATGTACAGTATGCAGTTGGACCTTGAAGAATGAGTAATGTTAGTTGAAATTTTTAATTCCAAATTTTAAATTGGAATTTTAAAAATGATAAGAATAGTTTTTGAGATAATTATAGATGCACACACATTTGTAAGAAATAATACAGAGAAGCTCTGAACATTTTGCCCAGTTTTCACAACAGGAACATTTTGCACAACTGGTATTATAGGATATTGACATTGATACAATCCCCTGATCTTATTCTGATTTTTTTCAGTTTCACTTACTCATGTGTATGTGTGTGCATGCGTGAAGTTTTATGGAATTCATCACCTATAAGGCTCATTTATACAGCACACAGTCAACACACTGAATAGCTTATCCATCATATGAATCTTGTCCTACCTTTCTGTAACCACACACAACCCCTCTTCTTTCCTCCCCCACCCTCTCCTGCTTTGTCTTTAACTCCTGGAAAACCACTAATCTGTCTTCCACTTCTAAAATTTTGTCACATCAAAAATTTATATAAATGGAATTGGATACTACATGAATTTTGACTTTTCCCCCCTCAGTGTAACAACCTAGTGCTTAATCCTGGTTGTTGCATGTATCAATAGTATCAATAGATTGTCTTTTTTCACTACTGAGTAGTATTCCATGGTATGTATGTGCCAAAGTTTGTTTAACCATTCATTTGCTGAAGGATGTCTGGGCTGATTCCAGTTTTTGGCTATCAGAAGCCAAGCTGCTACAAACATTCCATGTATGTAGATTTGATTCAAGGAGAGCAAATTTGTGAAGTATAAATGGAAATAAGATTAGATTACTAGAGATGTGCTTAAAAAAAGACAGACTTTAAAACACAGGGAGAGGTATTTAATCTTGATATTACAGCAAATAAAGGGCCACTGTTGGCTCCTTAGTAAGTGAGAGTCCTGATATAATAATTCTGATGTGAATACTGAAGGGAGACAAGGTGCAGTCAAGGCTGAACATCAGACTCATGCAGGGAGCTACACCACAGACCAATTACATGAGAATCTCTCTGAGTGGGAATCAGGTATTCATAGTTTTCCAATTTGCACTTGCTAAACCAAGGTGGGACACCACTGGACTGAAAGTAGGTAATACAGTCATGAGGTAGCTCCAGTAATTCAGGGGTAAAATGGAAAGAAATTTAGTTGCAGGAAATAAAATAAATTGGATAGCCGGAAAGGAGAAATGTCAGTGCTCAATGATATAGAAGATATGGGGAAGGAGACAGAGAATGGATTAGGTGGTTTCCAAGGTTCTAAAGTAAATTGTGGATTGTACAATATTTATAGGGATATGTTTGGGAGGTCTTTGGTGGTGATGATTTGTTTAATTTGATGGTAATTCACTCAGGAAAAGATTTCTTAAAGGCAGCTGGAAATTTTTATACTAAGAATTATTCATCCATTTCCCCCATAGAAGTCAAAGTTCCATTTGTTAAACTTTTATCCAACTTATCAGACACTGATGTTTTGTTAAATACTTCCTTTTACAGTTACTGAGGTGATAATATTGCTTGTCTTCTGCGATAAACAAATCTCAACCCTGAATACTCACCACCATAAACTGAAATGAAAACACATCTTCATAATATATGAAATTATTTATAGCTCTACTGTGGGATTGGCAATCATATATTCAAAACTTGGCAGCAGCAAAGTAGAGCCAAGTGACTTTCATAATGTATTTTTAAATGAAAGTAATAAAGAAAACTCCGTTTCATTAAGTGCTTGAAGAGAGCTTCTTGAAAATGTATTTTGTTAGAGAAACCCAGTACACAAGTGAGTCCTGTGTTTCCACAGTAGGTGAGTTTATTTTCCATGGTGGCTGAGTTCGGTGCTGTTGAGTTGTTTTCCTTGTCACCTTAGGCAAGCTTGATGGTTAATGGGATCGCTAATAGGATATACAGTCAGTTATGGAGTTCTAAACTAGCTTGGATTAGCTATGACTAAAATCAATTACCACAGTCCACTGGTCCATGGAAATTGAGGGTGGGGGGAATCTCATCTCTGTTCCTAGTGAACAGCTGTACTCAGTCCCCAAGAGGAGAAAAATATTACTAGCAAAATTGATGCTAATTAGCACCCATGTTGGCAGTCAGAATAGAGACACTGAGAACATTTGTAAAATGAGACTGGTTAAGGGCAGTATAAATTTGTCAATAAAATTAGTCAGCTGTAATGAATGTTTTTTCTGTGATTTTCTGAAAACCCGTATTTTTCACTTAATCAACACATTAAATTAAAGGACAATTTTGTGACTTATGTGATATAGGATATGCATTCCATTATTTTTACTTTAAAATGTCCAATATCAGCAAACTTTTGTACAACCACCAAATGTCATGGGCTTGCTGTATATGTTTGATATGACAAACACTCTCTCAAGTAGATTAGCACTGACAAACTTTGGTCAGTCAACAAAGTGTGGTCTTCTCCTTAGCAAAGTAAATGACATTTACATTGGTTGTCCCTTAAAATTCTACTAGATATTCATTTATTTAGCTTAATATATTAAGCTTACACAGAAATGGTTGAGTATGATCGCAAAATAGAGAAAAAAGTGAAGGCTAAGCAAAATGAAATAAAAAAAAATAGGGAACCAACAGTGAAAGGAAGAAAACTGGAACTTAAATCAATGATTTGGAGCAGAAGGAAGAAATAAACACTCAACCAGAATATAATGAAGAAACAAGACTTCAACAAAATGAGGAGTGGCTTAGGGACCTCCAGGACAACGTTAAATATTCCAACATCTGAATCATAGGGGTGCCAGAAGGAAAAGAGGAGGAGCAAGAAATTGAAAACTTATTTGAATAAATGATGAAAGAGAATTTCCCCAATCTGGCAGAGAAAATAGACTTTCAGGAAGCTCAGAGAGTCCCAAAAAAGTTGGACCTAAGGAAGCACACACCAAGGCACATCATAATTACATTACCCAAGATTAAAGATAAGAGAATCTTAAAACAGCAAGGGAAAAGGAGACAGTTACCTACAAAGGAGTTCCCATAAGACTGTCAGCTGTTTCTCAAAAGGAATCATCTAGGCAAGAAGGGGCTGAAAAGAAGAATTTGAAGTCATGAAAGGCAAGGATCTACATCCAAGGTTACTCTATCCAGCAAAGCTATCATTTAGAATGGGAGGGCAGATAAAGTGCTTCTCAGATAACATCAAGTTAAAGAAATTCATCATCACCAAACCCTTATTATATAAACTGTTAAAGGGACTTAGAAAAAGAAGATGATCAAAAATATGAACAGTAAAATGACAACAAACTCACAGCTATCAACAACTGAACCTAAAACAAAAACAAAGACTAAAACCAACTGAGCAAAGAACTGGAACAGAAACAGAATCACAGAAATGGAGATCACATGGACAGTTATCAGTAGGGAGGGGGTGGGGGTAGAATGGGGGAAAAAGCACAGGGAATAAGAAGCATAAATGGTAGGTACAATAGACAGGAGTGGCCCTGGCTGGTGTGACTCAGTAGACTGAGTGCCGACCAGCAAAGCAAAGGGTCATTGGTTCTATTTCCAGTCAGGGTATATGCTGGGTTGTGGGCCAGGTCCCCAGTAGGGGGTGCATGAGAGCCAACAACACATTGATATTTCTCTCTCTTTCTCTTCCCCTCTGTCTAAAAATAAATACAATGTTAAAAAAATAAAAAAAAAAACATAATAGAAGGAGGTTAAGAATAGTATAGGAAATAGAGAAGCCAAAGAACTTATATGTACAACCTATGGACGTGAACCAAAGGGGGTGCTGGTGGGGGTAGGGGTGCAGGGCATAGGGGGAATAAAGGAGAGAAAAAAACAGGACAACTGTAATAGCATAATCAATAAAATATGTTTAAAATTAATAGGAACAATATAGTTTTTCAAGTATTAACAACTTAATGTGAATGAATTTTATAATGACCTGAGCACACGTTGAAGAAAGAATGGTTGGAAGAATATAAGAATCATAAAAGAGACTCAAAAAATAGGAAGTTTGCAAATTACATTTCTATACTTAGTGAATAATTTAGTTATCAGTTGACTTTAATTAGTACCTTTATCATATGCCTTATGGCATCATTTTCCAAGACGAAATATTACTTGTAGTAAGAATATCATATTTTATTACAAATAAATCTATACTGTGGAGAACAGCTTTATTGAAAACAGACTTTATTTTGGAAAAATCATTCAATTTAGCTTCTGTAATTTATAACTGACATGGTAGGAAGGACTGATATCTAAATTCCATCAAATATTTGTGTTATAACTTTTCTTTGAAGATGGAATTGTCAATAGAATAATGCTGGATTGGGCAGCTGGTGTGACAGCAAGCATTTGATGAAAATCATTGATTGTGGTGATGTCCTTTATTGAAATGCCTGTTCTTTCCTATTAAGCAGTGGAGTAAAGGGCGAGATTCTGGGAGGGATTAAAAATAGTAGTTTTTTTTAAACTGGCTGATTAAACTTTCCCAGTAACTCAGCTAACACAGTCAAACCCAATTAGTTTTTAGATAGGAGATAATATTTTAATCCTATGCTGACCAACAAGATCCTAAGCAATTATCCTCCCCCTCCATGAATGAGTTCTGTGGCCTCCATTCATTACACCAAGAAGAAAGACAAAAACAAAGTTTGACTCTGATAATATTACATTCTTTACAGAAGAACAAGTAGACTAAAGAGAGTGCTGGATGATCTTCAACAATTATCTAGATTGTTATTTGTCCTGTTATTTTTCACAGTTATGTTCATATTGCAGCAATGTATTTTTGAGTTACCTCTATTTACTGTTGTAAATTATTCTCTTAACCTCTTTTAAACGTACTCAAGTCAGTTATCTGTCTCCCTTTTAAACCAGTCTTGCCAATTTTAGCAGTGACCTTCATGTTGATAGGTATGAAGTCTTTTCTTGGTCATCACTGTAATAGAAGGCAGTAGCCTATTTTATTTTGGTTGCACACTTCCCCATTCCTCCCCCTCCCCCTCCACCCCCTGCCCCCACCTGGATTTCAGGTTGTCTAACTCCTCAGGTTGTTCCTTCTCAGCCTCCTTTTGTTATTTTCCCTCCCTGATCCTTTCATGTCAGAGTGGTTCAGTACTTGTCTTTTGTCTACTGGTATTCTGATTTATATTCACTTTTTTGTTAATACTACCCACTGTAATGGCTATAAATACTGTATACTTGTTCTCAAAGGTTTATCTCTAGTTTATACCATTCTCCTTATCTCTTGACATTATCTAGCTACTTTGACATCTCCACCTAGTTGTCTACTACGCATCTGAAACACAATATGCCCAATACTAAACAAGATCCTCTGCCACCCTCTAAACTCTGCTTTTCCACAAACTTTTTAATCACCACTGATGAGAACTTCACTTTTCCAAATGTTCAACCAATAAATCTTCCATGGTCTCTTCTTTTATACTTAGTAAAAGCCAAAGTTCAAGTGACATTTCAGAAGGTGCTATATGATGTGGCCTCTCCTTTTCTTCTACTTTAATTACTCTGCTTCTAGAAAACTCCCTCCATTACTATTCAGCAAACATCTCATGTAGAGTCTTCTCTCTTTACTTCTTCCTGGAATTATTTCATATCATTTCATCTTTTTCACTTTCTCCAAAGTCTTGAGTCACATTTTACTTTCTCAATGAGGCCAACTCTTACTATCCCATTTTAAAATTGTACTACCTCTTCTCTAACTCCTCATCTCACTCTGCAGAGTTTTCATGTATATTGTACAGCCTATCTCTTGCTGTCATATCATAGAATTTACCTATTACACTTACTGTTACTTATTTGTGTCTTCTTCAACTAAAACATGAGCACAGCAAGACACAGATTTTTGTCTTTTATGTTTAGACACCTAGAAGAGTACTTGAAACACAGTAGGAGCTCAATAAAAATTTGTTTCACAAATAAAAATCACTGTCTCAGAAAGATTTTTTAACATAATCAGAAAAATTAGTGTTTTGCTGTATGAGAGAAGTCTTGGATAACATTTTATAGGCTGCATATAGTCTTTCATGAATAAATACAAGCAAAAAATAATTTTCAATATTCTCTAAAATAAGTCCTTTAAAGAATAAATATTCCATCTATTGTTTTATCCCTTTAAAATCTTCAAGATAAACTAATTGAATCATTGCAACTGTGAAAAGCTATGCAGTATATAGATTTAAAAATTAGATGATATAAGGATGTAAATAGCTTATCTACTTTCTCAGTACAAATGCCTTTATTTAATATATATGACAGCCATAAGAGACTATTGTACCTAATAAGTAATGTCTGAAATCTTTAATTGATGAAAACAATATTTTTAAAAGCAACCTAATCACCTCTATTACACAGGTATCATAAACACAAATTATTCAAGTATTGATATACTTCATAATAGTGGTAGTATTTAAACTTTACAAAACATACAGTATGTGCTATGCAATTTGTTGTGAACCTAGAGCTTTTCATTTTGAAAAATAACTATCTTTACTTTTTTCTTCAAACATTTTGTTCAGGACTCAGTGCATTTTTAAGTAGTCTTATACTATGTGCTTATATGTCTTTTTCTCACCATATTATAATTTCCTCATGTACTGGCAGAATTTTGTAGCCATGTAGATTGACATATAATAAACAATCAACCAGTATATTCTATACTTTAACCAAGTTCTTGACTTTTAACACCTTAGGTAGAAATTAGATGGGGAGGGAATTGGATGAACTATGCCATTTCCTGAAAAAGACATCTAGGAATCTACTTGTGAACATATCTAGGCATGAGAACAAAATAGAGAGATAGGTATATATGAATTAATGACTTTATAATTGTTACAGTTACCTCTTCCACCACATTTTTACTCTCCCTCAAACCATGGCATAGATTTATTGTGAAATCTGATCATTTGGGAGCTACAACCTGATAGTTAAATACAGTATGTGCACCAGAGTATCACTTGTGATGAAACAATAAAGTTCAAGTGAAGTCATTGACAAAGTGGATTCATGTAATAACTATATGGCATTGTACTCCACTTCCATGACAGGCTTAATGTTTTATATCTCATTAAGGCATGGGAAATAACTCTAAAAGTACTTCCAAATAAACTACAAAACATAGTATTCCAGATATATTAAGCATTTTTTTTACAAAGCATCAGTTCAATAATCGATTTCCTTTGTCAGTTGTGAGAATATGATAACATTATATGGATGACTCCTCAAATCTGCTACAGTGTAGATTTTCAAATGTCATATATGTACTGTGGCATTAACTCTTATTTTAGTTCTTAATTTTTAATTATATTTTATTGATTGCATTATTACAATTGTCCTGATTTTTCCCTCTTTGCCCCCCTCTATCCAGCACCCCCCCCATTGCTTCTAATCTTGAGTCATGCTTGTAAGTTCTTTGGCTGCTCCATTTCCTATACTGTACTTCATATACCTGTAGCTGTTTATTCTGTAACTGCCTATTTGTATTTCTTTTCTTCCAATTTTTTTTAATTGTTCAAGTGCAGTTGCCTCCATTTCCCCCTCACTCCTCTCCCTACCCCAGCCATCCCCACCTCCCACCCTTGATCCTTCTTAATCCCCTTATCTCTTCACCCATTCCTCCACATCCTCCTTCCATCTGGCAACCATCAGAATGTTCTCTGTATCTGTGATTCTGTCTCTCCTCTTCTTGTTTGCTTAGTTTGTTTTTTAGATTCAATTGTTGATAGATATGTATTTTTTGCCATTTTACTGTTCATAGTTTTGATCTTCTTTTTTCTTAAATAAGACCCTTTAACATTTCATATAATAATGGCTTGGTGGTGATGAACTCCTTTAGTTTTTTCTTGACTAGGAAGTTCTTTATGTGCCTTTCCATTCTATACAGTAGCTTTGCTGGGTAGAATAATCTTGGCTGTAGGTCCCTGCTTTTCCTGAATTTGAATATTTCTTACCAGTCCCTTCTAGTCTGCAAAGTTTCTTTTGAGAACTCAGCTAATGGTTTTACAGTAACTCCTTTGTAGGTAACTACTTTTCTTTTGCTGCTTTTAAGACTATCTTTAACCCTTGATATTTTCATTATAATTTGTCTTGGAGTGGACCTCTTGGCATTAATCTTGTTTGGGACTCTCTGGGCATCCTGGATTGCATGTCTAGTTCCTTCACCAAATTAGGGAAGTTTTCTTTTATTATTTTTCAAATAGATTTCAAATTTCTTGCTCTTTTTCTTCTCCTTCTGGTACCTCTATTATGTGAATGTTGGAATGTTGAAGTCATCTCAGAGGCTGCTTATACTTTTCTAATTTTTTGGATTCTTTTTTCTTCTTGTTCTGCATGGTTATTATTTATGTATGTATGTATGTATGTATGTATTTATTTATTATTTTTGCTTCCTTATATTCCAAAGCATTGATTGCATTCTAGGCTTCATCTCTACTGTTGTTTCCCTGTAAATTGTTCTTTATTTCAATTAGTAAATCCTTCATTCCTTCTTAGATCTTTTTTATGCTGCTGAGGTCCTCACTAAGTTCCTTGAACATCCATATAACCAGGGTTTTCAACTCTGCATCTGATAAATTGCTTATCTCCATTTTGTCTAGCTCTTTTTCTTGAGTTTTGGTTTGTTCTTTCATTTGGGCCATGTTTCTCTGACTCCTCATTTTGGCAGCCTCCTTGTGTTTGTTTCTGTATATTAGGTAGAGCTACTTTGACTCTGTGTCTTGGTAGTATGGCCTAATGTAGCAAGTGTCCCGTAGGATCCCATGCTCAGTCTCCCCTATCACCCAAGCTAAGTACTTGGGGTGAGCCATTTGTGTGGGCTGAGTACATCCTCCTCTTGTAGTTGAGCTTTGGTTGCTATTGACAGATCAATGGGAGGTATTTGCCCAGACCAGTCAGCTGCAAGGATTGGCTGTGACTACTTAGCACCAACATCCATCCTCTATGGAGAATCAGCTGTTTAGGGTCAGAGTGGTGATGCTCTGATGTAGTCTATAGCTGTCCACTCAAGGCACTGGCCCTGAGGTTTACTGGGTGGTACAGAGCAAGGTCAGCCCCCACCTGTGTTTTGCCAAAGGCCACCCTGCCTGAGCTATAAAGCAATATGAGATGAATGCTATGTGTGGTAGCCTTGGAGATTCCCAGGCAAAGCCGAGCTGTTAATCTAGGCTCGCTGCTGCCAGTACCTGGCCGGGGGTTCATTGAAGCTAGCTGTTGCTTGTATGAGAGGATTTAGGAAGTTGTACAGTATGACCCCAGACCAGTATGAATGGATATTCATATGGAAAAGCCACTTGGATGGACCCATAAATTGGGTGGGGTGGAATCTCTGGGGATCTCCAAGGTAGGTCAGTGTTAGCCAGGTTGGTGGAGTCTCAGATATGGCAACAGCTTGCCAGCTCTGTGGCTCTGTTGGTGGAGAGTTTAGTAAAGGGACAATGGCCTCTACTTGCCTTGATGACAGACACTTCAGTTCTTCCCTGTATACCACTGGTGCCTTTCAAAGCTGCTACCTCAGTGCTGGAGCTCAGTGGGAGAAAGTCTGGGTAGGTGAATCCATGTGTGGGCTCTATAAGAGGAACTGCTTGGGGCTCCAGAAGTTTTTTCCACTGACTCAATCCCTTCTGGTTTTTGAAGCCAGAAGTTGTGGGGACTGATCTTCCTAGCACTGAAATCTTGGGCTGGGGGTCCTTGTGTAAGATTGGACTCCTCAATCCCGAGATATCCCCCCTGAATTCTTATCCACCACACCTGGGTGAGGGACTAGCCAGTTCTGCATGTGTGCCCTTCCTACCCATTTAGATGGATGTGGTTTTTCTAATTTTTCTGTAGCTGTCAGACTTTCATTCAACTTGATTTCTGATGTGATGGCTATTCTATATTTTAGTTGTAATTTTGATGTAATTGTGTGAAAAGGAGAACCATGTCTGCCTATACTCCTGTCTTGACAGTGGTCTTCTAGTTCTTAACTTTTTTATGTTAAAAATCTAGAAAGAACCCCTTCGCACTTTGTATATAAAAGATGTAGAATGAAAATGCAACTTATAGTTATCTGCTTTTTTTTTTAAAGAATGAGAAGTTGTCTTTACTTGGCTAATAATACATTCTGACACATTGTGAAAAGAAGTGAAAGTCAGTAAATAATAGATGACTTCACATGTATAAAAGAGATACATACATTAATGTATACATACATGTATAAAAGAGATACATTAATATTCAAATATAATATTTTATTGGTTAATGTCTAGTTTTTTCTTATTGATGATTCTAATATTTTACAAATACTTGAGCCACATGAAACAAACAGCAAGCCAAAGTCTTTGGTTATACCTTTCCAACAAGGCACTTGGGGAAGCATCCAACCTTTCCTCAGAAGCCCTTCATTGAATCCCTGGTGGGCTGTCAGCTGTCTCAGAGCAATAGGTGGCACCATGCTGTAGCTTGAATGTGTCATGACACTGAATCCTAACCCTGTCTAATTCACTGTGTTCTTTATTATTTTTAGATGCATTGCACATCTCTTCCAGTAACACAAATCACACTCCTCTAGGAGCCAGGTTTTGAGAATTTGAAACCTGACAAACTAGACCTGTCATAACAATTCCTTCAATAAAGAAGATGGCTCACAGCCTGTTCCACCAAATATGCCAGAATATCACAGTCCTGGGGTCACAGCTGGCTGCTGCTGCATGTGGGACCTGCTTGGCTTAGACATATCAAGCAAATGTTTGCTATGCTTTTCCAGTACAGACATGAAAAGGTAGAAAAGAATCACCTGGTTTCCATCAAAGAGCCTTTGAATATTGCTCCTCATGAGCAGACTTCTAGCCACTGTTCTTTTGTGCTTAGCCTTTATACTGAATAGTACTCAAACACTTTTAAAATTCATTGATGATTTGATGTGCTGATCAGTTATAGTTCTTTCTATAGCAGGCATCCCATCTTGAGACTAAGTTATAGTCACCCTAAAATTTATGAGAGGGAACGAGGTACCTCATGAGAAAGAACTCATGCTAAGGATATAGTAATACAGAATTTTGTTTCAAGGATGATGGGTCGTCATCAGAGCAAAAAGGTCGTAGTTCTCTCTAGGTTAATTCCTCAACCCAACTGCCAGGCAGATATACCTCAGTTCTTAGGCAACTCCATGGAAAATGAATGATGGGTTTCAAATAAAAGTATCCTTTGATCTTTCCAGCATTGTCTACATGTCTGATATGTTATTGCCAGCAGTTTTTAAAACACTGGAATGGAAAACCATTGATTTTTGCAGTAACATAAAACAAACATTGGTGCCCTCAATATTGGGCATTGCCAGTTCCACTATAATTAGTAGAAATGACCCATTAACAGAAATCGAAGGATTTGAGCTTTGGCAACTACCATGATCAACAGGAGCATATTCTTTAATGAAATTCAACATGAGAGGCCATTTCACCTTAGGTAGACTTTAGCAGAGTTAGTGGCACTTATACTCTATGTAAATAGATATATAAACAAAGGTGTACCATTTTAGATATCAATAATATAGGCAGAGATGGAAAGCAACTGTTATAGTTTTCTCTTGAGGTCTCTGGTCTCAGATGTGTCCAACACCGTGAAAACATGTCTTAAGCTGGAGAACTCTCCATCTGTAGTTTCAGCTCTACAAAATTGAACAAAGACCAGCTCTGAGGAGGTATGCAGATCATGCTGTCCTTTCAAGAAGTCCAGAGCAAATGCAACCAGTGTTTGCTCTAAAGCAATGGTCATAGGACAGGGGTCTGCTTTACCAAGAGTACTTCCTTTCTATTGGGCATCTGTAGACACAGATTTTGAAGTTTTTTCAAGAAAAGAACAATCTTTTGTTTTAATATTTATATTCACTATAATAGAATCACAATATGTCATTTACTTAAGTATTTATGCTTCAAACAAAAATATTTTAAGGGGAGAATGCTTAGAGCTATGTATTAAATAAAGAAACTAATGGGTGATGTCCCAGTTCTTTAGAGGCTTAATGTCCATTTGTGGTTATAGAGCATGAAAAACCATGAAAATGGAAGACATAATGGAAATGCAAGGACCATGATGATGAGCTAAAACAAGATGGAACAGTGCTTAAGAGAGTATTACTGGTATAGACTGTACCTACAACAATCATGAGGTAGTTAGGAAATCTTAGGTGAAGATATGAGAACATGTCTTAAAATCTTAAGGAAGTTTATTTTGGGAGATATGGAAAGCCATTGAAAGGTATTTATTGAAGGAAGTAGGACAATAGGCATGTTTTAGAAAGTAATATTATGTAGTAGAATGGAGAGTAGATTAGGAGGGGGGATATAATCAGATAAACATTATATATTTTAATATTATATAGATATTGAAATTAGCTAATTTGGCAAGAAGTTATATATTTTGGCTTTTCCATGCAGAAATTGGTGTTTGTAATAATATGCCAATTGTCTAACATCACTATGATATTTCTGCAATTCTTTTCAGCTACTTTATTTCCCAAGAGGATTCTTAGTTGCATAAATTAAATGCATAAATTAATTCCTTTTGAAAATGAGGAGAGTGCTTAGAAATTAGATATATGTTACCAACAGGGAATAAAAGCAAATGTACAAACGAGGTCCACAGGGAAGGGAAATAATGGAGTGAGGACAAGGTTGGCAATCTTAGCAAAAATGAAACAACAGATGGGGTATAATTTTTGTGACTCTTCACACAGATGGTTCACCAGATGGATTCTGCTGGGTTCATACAGTTTATATGTATTTTTCAGCTGCTTATCATATTAGGCAAGTCCACTTATGTGCAGGCAAATCTTTGCTTGGTTTAGGTTATCAAAATATAACACTAGAATAAATTGGTAGTTGAATATATAAAGTGTTTTTATTAACTGCTATTTCTAATTAGATGGAGACATGCATATATGTTATTTTTGAAGACACTGGAATTCAGAAAGAATTCAGAGGTTATAGCTATAAAATGTTATTTAGGGACTATATTAGGTTAGAGACTTAGGATCTTTAATTCAACATTCAGCTATTAATTGACTGTTTTCTTCTAGAACTTTATTTTTAAAAATAACTTTTCCTTAACATAAGAAAATATAAGATTGAATAAGGTTATAACTGAAGAATGATTTAAATAAATCCAGAAAATATCTCTATGTAAATTACATCCAATCTGTAATTGACAGTATAATATATTACATTTTGGTTGATATTATTCCTAGTAAACATCAAATAAGTAATATCATAGCAAATGCTGAAAGTCATTATCTTTAATAAACTGCTATTGTGTGTGTGTGTGTGTGTGTGTGCTAATTCTGAAATAAAGATTCAGTACCACGGGAATGATTTTCATTGACTAATAGGATTTCTTAGAAGTAATATTCCTTAGATAAAATGTTGAATCAACAACATAACATTAAAACATTATGTTTTCAAATAATTGTTTTTCATTAAGATAGTTATATATATTTATGGCACAAACAAGGATGCTGTTTTGAGAGCTTCTTTTTCCACTGCTACAAGGTGAGTTCTTAATTTATATGATTTTAATTCTAGCACAAGGAATTTTTTCCTACTGTAGCTGTTGTAAGGCCACAATTTGTAACATCAAAGGTAAATGCTTTGTCTGAAGACACTATATTAGGCTACAAACCAGTAACTCCAGGATGTTTCAGAAGACAAATACATCAATGGAAGAGTATTTTAAATAACAAAAACACAGAGCTGCATTATTTTGAAGTATTTTCTATTTATTATTTCATTGGAATCACACAGCAGTCACTTGAGGTCAGCATGGCAAATATAGCCATCTCCATTTTATAAAAAAGAAAACTGAGGCTTGAGAAAAATGAATGACTTACTAAAACTTGCATACTTAGTTGATGGAAGAACCTGGATTCTGGCTTGCTGCTCTCCAACAAATACTGAGAGCCTACTGTGTGCCAAGTGGACACAGGCTTGCGTTATGCTGCTGAATCCTGACCTGAAGTATACAACGACAAGAAACCTAGAGAACGTATCTATACATAAATGAAATGAACCCCATTGAAAATTGTATTTATTCTTTCAACAGTTAGTTTTGTGCTTTATAATAAGTACCACTCCTTTTTAAGATTTGAGGATTTATAGGGAAGAGAGAAGGCACTTACTATCAAGACACTTAAGTTCCATAGTACAGCATAGTACAATTGCTGTTATGTGATAGATACTTCGAAAACAGAGAAAAAACAACACCTAAATCCACCAGAGGGAGTGAAAGTGTAAAGGCCATAGTGACATTTCTAGTGATTCTTGAAAAAGAAGTTGAAATGCTCTAGTCAGAAGAGGGAAAAGGTCCTTCCAGGGAGAAAAAGTAGTACATAAAGAGCAAGTACACAAAAACAGACACAGAGATCTCACTGATGCTCAAGCATGTACTCTAAGCCATGGACTGGCATGAAATGACTGGTCAGGGATGCAGCAGACAAACCATGGCCACATGACTGAGTTTGTGAAGAGACTAAGCTTCTGTTCTATCAGCGATGTAAGGCTGTTGGAAGTTTTGAACAGAGGTCAAGCTGGTGGTTTTTAAAAATGATCATTTGATTGGGTTGTTTGCTTTTTTTGGTGTTGAGTTTTCTAAGTTTTATAAATTTTAACTCCCTATCAGATGTATCAGTGAATGTGTTCTCCCATTCTGTGGGTTGACTTTTTATTTTGTTGACAATTTCCTTTGCTGGGCAAAAAATTTTTAATTTGATGAAGTTTCATTTGTTTATTTTTTCTTTTGTTTCCCTTGCCTAGGGAGATATATCAAAAAAAAATTTTTCTGTGAGCAATGTCTGAGATTTTGCTGCCTAAGTTTTCCTCCACAATGTTTATGGTTTCAGGTCTAACATTTAAATCTTTGATCCATTTTGAATTTATTCTTATGTGTGGTGTAAGAAGGTGGTCTAGTTTCATTTTTATGCATGTATATGTCCAACTTTCCCAACACCATTTATTGAATAAACTATCTTTAGCCAATTGTATGTGCTTGCTTCCTCTGTTGAATATTAATTGACTATAAAGTTGTGGGTTTATTTTGGGACTCTCTACTATGTTCCATTGATCTATGTGTCTGTTTTTATGCCAATGAGTATCATGCTGTTTTGAGTACTATTACCTTATAGTACAGTTTGATATTAGATAGTATGATTCCTTCAAATTTGTTCTTTCTCAGGATCACTGTTGCTATCCAGGGCCTTTTCTGGTTCCATATACATTTTGAAATATTTGTTCTAGTTCTGTAAAATACATCATTGGTACCTTGATAGGAGCTGCATTGAATCTGTAGATTGCTTTGGGAAGTAGGGGCATTTTCACGATGTCAGTTCTTCCTATCAGTGATCACGGTGTGTGCTTCCACTTATTTGTATCTTCTTTGATTTCTTTCTTTAGTGTCTTATAATTTTCTGAGTACAGATCTTTTACATCCTTCGTTATACTTATTCCTAGGTATTTTATTCTTTCAAAGAATAAAATAAAATTGTGAATGGAATTGTTTTCTTAATTTCCCTTTCTGTTAGTTTGTTATTGGATATAAAAATGAAACTGATTTCTGGATATTAATATTGTATTCTGCTACTTTGCTGAATATACTTATCAGTTCTAGTAGTTTCTTGGAGGAATCTTTGGGGTTCTCTATATACAGTATCATGGGCAAAGGACCTGAATAGACATTTCTCCAAAGAAGACATACAGATAGCCAATAGACATACAAAAAGATGCTCAACATCACTAATCATCAGAGGAATGCAAATTAAAATCACAATGAGATACCATCTCACACCTGTCAGAATGGCTATCATCAATAAATCAAAAAACAACAAGTGCTGGTGAAGACAGGAGAAAGGGGAACACTTTTGCACTGTTGGTAGGAATACAGACTGGTAGGAAGCAGTATGGAGATACCTCAGAAAAGTAAAAATGGATCTGTTTTTTGATCCAGCATTCCCGTTTCTGATAATATATCCAAAGGAACCTAACACACTCATTTGAAAGAACATAAACACCCCTATGTTCATTACAGCATTATTTACAATTGCCAAGACATGGAAGGAGCCCAATTATCCATCAATTGATGAGTGGATAGAACAACTATGGGACATTTACATAATGGAATTCTATTTGGCCGTAAAAAAGAAGAAAATTTTACCCTTTGCAAAAGTGTGGATAGACCTGGAAAACAGTATGCTAAGTGAAATAAACTAGTCAGACAAAGACAAAAGCCATATGATTTTACTCATATGTGGAATCTCATGAACAAACTGAACTAACAAGCAAAACGGAGACAGGCTCATAGATGGAGAGCAGATGACAGCTAGTGAGGGGGAGTGGTTAGAGGGTGGAGGGATTGAGCAAAAAGGAAACAGAACTCATAGACATGGACAGTAGTGTGGTGATTGCTGGGGGGAGTGGCATATAAGGGGACTAAATGGAAATGGGAAATATATAATAAAGATTTTATATTAAAAAATAAATTAAAAAATGAAAGTAAAAAAATATAAAAATGAACATTTGAAACCACTTAAGGAAGGTAAATTTGAAATTTTCACAGTATAAGAAAATATAATACGGACACACTAGGCTAAAGAAGTGAAAATAAAAAGTAACAATAGAAATACTGAGATGTCTGAATGGAAAGGGCTTAGGTCGTTGATTGCATGTGGAAGGGCTGACAATGAAGGGCTGGGGGAGATGGAAGTGTGTACAATGACTCCTAGACTTCAACCATGTGGTGGATGCTGTTCATCATGATAAAAATTAGAGAGGAACCAGATATGGTTGTCAGATGAGCTGAGGGGTGGTGACGTGGGGATAGAAATGGAGCAGGGTGAAGATTTAATTTCATTTTTAATGGGCAAACTTGGAATTCTCTTAAGGTAGTGGTATGGTGATTTGGGTACAGATTTATTAGAAAGTATTATTCATTTAGGTATTGATCCTGAATAACATCACCCAGGAACAAGTGTCCAAAGTAACAAATAAAGACAGAGATAGGGGACACGAACACACCAGGTTCAGGAAAAGGATAAAATGCCTCTAAAAATTACATTACCATTTATTCTTATGCTTCTTTGAAGCAATTAGATTTTTTCTTATCTGTTATGAGAAGACTGTGAATTCCATATTTAATTTATTGCTTTATATATTTTTATCATTGTATGCTTAGTGCTTATAAAAATGTCTGGAACACAGGAACCAAATATCATTTTATTGCTTAAGTGGGTAAGTGGCATTAAAGTGACATTCAGGACAGGCCATAGAAGGAGTAAGGTCAAATAGATTGGCCGATCTGCAGGAGAATAAAATAAAATGCATTTTATTTTATAAATGCATCAAGCACCAAAACAAAAATGTTACTTTAAGAAGAATCTGAACACTTGAATTGACACATTCTGGATAATATCTCTATATTTTTCCTCCTGGAACTAACATGTCATGCTTTTGTAAGAACAGAGTAGAAAAAATATTAGAGGAATACAAATCTACCTAGGAAAATGTTATTTTAAATTCATGCATCATTTAGATAATCTTAACTTTCCATATGGATGGACAAATAATATCAAATTTAACTACACCTCAGGCCCAGATTTTGTGACTTGTTCAAAGTTACAGCTCTTGTAATAAATCCATTTATGTCACAACAATTGATTCATTAGATAAATGGCAATATATGGAAACCAGCAGTTCTGTAATTTTTGCCTGTATGTATACATAGCTTGTGTATCTTTATTTTCATATACAGCAAATGAGCAATCACTGTATCATCAGTCTGTTTGACTTTGAAGTATTTATGTTTTTGAAAAACACCATATTGGTCATCTTAACCAGTGTTTTCATTATATTGATACAAACGAAATCACAAATCCATCTGCCATTTCAAAAAATGTCTCGGTGGTTGAAGTTCTCATTCTCAAACAAATGCACAAATATTTTTATTAACTAAAAAGATGTCATTGAAAGTAAACATGTTACAGGGTTTTCTGTTTCTTGGAAATATTTTGCCTTAGAGGAAAATCTGTATGTGTGTGCATGTGTGTAGGTACACACAAATACATAAAATCTTTGTGCAGTCTTTGTGGAATACTACTGGTCTGGAATACCCACCAGTACTCATCATGCTCTCTTGTAATAATTTGTTTACATATGTAGCTGTCATTCTAGACTGTAATCTGTTTCAAGGGGAAAAAAAGAAACCACTGTATATTTTGTGGTAGATTTCTTTGACTTCTACCCAATCTTATCTGTATATTGCTTGCAGCTAAAAACATTTTTCACAAATGCAACTATGGTTTTTTGAATTCCCTACTTGAAAATTCACCAGTTCTATAAAAAAAACTAAAGACTAAACCTGAACTCCTTAGTGCATTGTACAAGTTTCTCCATAATTTGGCTCCTGCCTAAGTAAGCTCTGGGTTTAACACTGTCTGGTTCCTCACAGCCTGTTTCTTGTTTCAGTGCCTTTGATCTTCTTTATCCCACAACTTTCGATGTTCTCACATCAGTTCATACTCTTTCTCTGTGCCCTCCTTGCTCTGCTGTCATGTCCTAGCTGGCCGTTTTAAAAATGCAGTGCATGTGTTTTTCTATGTAAAGGGTATCCTGTCTCCTGTCCCATGTGGAAATGATAACCACAATGTGTACATTTTTGCCTTTACCTTATCAGAATCAAATGTCTATCACACTGCCCTCTATACCTGGTTTCGAATTGTTACTGCAACAAAATGCCGGTCTGGCTGCCTGCAGCTACAAAAGCCAAAATTCAGGGGCAGGGGCTGATATAAAGGGGAGCGGTTTTTGCAAATGCCATCTGGAAGATGGGGGACTCGTGTCACAAAGCCCATCTTCACATCTTAGTGGAGGCAGAGGGTTTTACAAGGAGGGAGGCAAGAACAAAGAGATCAAGGGAGGAGGTTGAAAAGTTTTCTATGTGCAGACTGGCACAGTCCATTCTGACAGGACAAGTGGTGGCCCAGTGAACACCAGCCTTGTTTAGTCATCTTGGCTCCATGGATGAAGGTCAACAAATCTCCCAGAGCTGGGATCCCTGAAGGTCAAAGTCTACACCTTTTGAAGTTAGTTCCTAGGATTCTTATACAAACATGCTGTTCATCTATAAGCTACATATTAGAGTGAGCATTTACAGAAGCAATGTTGAAAGAATCGTGGGGTAGGTTACAATTTTCCTATTATAATTTTTGAGTGTTTCATTATTACCTATTTATATCTGTATTTCTATCATTATCTCTTTCTATACCTTTACTTTATCCTTACCTATACCCACACCCATACCTATATCTATATAGAGGTGTCTCTATCTCTTTCTAGATAATATAGATATTATCTAACTGTAATCTATAATAAATATGTTAGGGTGTCATTTGAAATCAAGAACTACATTTTACTGCCTCAGAAAAAAGAATGCATTTGGTCCATAACGAGTATGTAGTAGATACTTCCTGTTAAATAAGTGAATTAATAAACATAAACACTATCATTTTTATGAAAAAATAACAGAAGAGACAGATACACAGGAAGATGTTAATTCAGTAATAGGTAGTGAATAAATGCATGGCTACTGGGTCAGGAGAACCTGTCACTTCTAATCTCAAAATATGTCCAGAATCTGACCTTTTTTACAGTTTAGCTCCATAGCTATGGACTTGGTCCAAGCTATCATCATTTCTTGCCTCAGTTCTTGCAAGAAAATGTTCTGCTACCCTAGATCTATTCACCGCATTTTAATGCAATAGCTGGAAAGCACAACAATGTAAATATAAATTGGATAATTTTACATATTTCCTGGTCCCTTCATGTAGAGTAAAAGCTGAAATTTTTACTATGGCCCACAAGTTCCCTTATGATCTGCCATCACATCTAGCTCTCTCAGCTCTCCTCTCTCCTGTCCTCCCCTCTCCTCTCCTCTCTTGCTAGCTTTGCTCCAGATGCACTGATTTCCTTATTGTTTGTGGATCTTACTGGGCAGGTTTGAGTAACAAAAAGCCTTTGTTACTCAAGGCTTTTACTCTAAGAATTTCTTTGTCTTGGAATGCTCTTCCCTAGGATATCTCCTTGGCAAACTCTGTACAGTACTTACTTTAAATCTTTACTGAGACATCAGCCTTTTCAATGAAACCAATTCTGATTCGTGTTTTAAAGACTGTGATCAGCCTATTCATCCTCACCCCTCCTCCCCAGCTACTTTAGTACCTTCACTCTCTCCACACAATTGTGTCCATGAAATGCACTGCTCAGGTCACTTGCAGACCAATGCCTATTGACTAATGTTCTTGTTACTACCTTTCTGGATTAACTCCCCACAATACCCTGTCCTCCTGTTTGCTCCATATTTTCCATTGTTTCTTCCCAGTCAGTGAATGAGCATCATTAGGGGCTCATTGAAGACTCATTCCTTCTTGGCATGGGGATCCTTTAATGGGAAATTTTGCTTGAAGAACTCCTCATCAGATTAGCCAAACCTTTCTTAAAATTGGGTGGCAGTCTAAAGTCTTTCAACTCATTATTCCCTCTTTCCCCATCTCCTTTACAATTTGAAGGATCTTTTTGCTTTCTTTGACTTCCTCTTTTCCCCTTCATAGGCATATTCTCCAATAGATTGCTTGTGTATCTATTTCTGACTTGGTATCTGCCTCTTGAAAAATTAAAACAAATATGTTTGCTGTACTTTTTTCTTTCTCCATGCTATTGATTTATGTCTGGTATTGATTTATAATGTGACTGAATGAGGATATAGAGAGCTCAATGTCATTGAAAAATATTTTTATTACTTACAGTTCCTGAGAGTAGGGGTCATGTTATACTATGCAGGACCACAGGGAAATACTGGGTTGAGTTAGGAGACAGAAAGAGGAGTGAAGGGAGAGCATGGTTCAGAGTAATCATTGTATTTTTTTTTTTTTTTTGCAGAAAAGTCAAGGCAGCACAAAAGACAGCTTAGAGTTAGCTAGATTAAATAGTGTCGGTGGGTTCTAGGCTATAGGGGTGGTCTCCAGTTGTCTGGGACCTGGCCTGGGGTGATTTAGGGTAGAGAAAATATCAGCTCGATGTCTGAGAGTTAGATAGAGGGGGTGGTTGGACTCCAGACTAGTTGGAAGGTTTGTAAAAGGATTTCTATGTACCTTGAATGCTGGATTTCAGGGGAAGTATAAATAATATTTTGTCTTTAGTTTGACCCTGTGATTAATGGGTATAGTATGTAAGTTAGTAGACAAATATAGAATCTGAAAAAACACACAGGATAAGCACTTATTATCTTCTAGCATAATAGTTGAAAAATTATAGCTTATAGGCCAAATCTAGCACATCACCTGTTTGCAAATTAACTTTTATTGGAATACAGCCCTGCTCATCTCTTTATGTATTGGTACAGCTGCCTTCACACTGCAATGGCACAGTTCAGTAGTTCAGTAGTTCAGTCCTCTGATACTGTATTTGTCAAGGCCACTAATTATGTTTTGGATCTCATATTGGGTGATATTTCTCAATCTGTACCTTCATTTCTCAGAAATATATAAAATGGATAACCATCATGTCTTATCTTTTTTTTATCACAATCTCTTTGCTTTAGTCTGATTTTTTTGGCCCCTCAGACTCTTTAAGTGCTTTCTTTCCTCTGCCCACCTCATAGGGTTCACACCTTTTTTCTTCTAAAACCTCTTCTTTTTATTTATTCCCATAGCTTCGGTCACCATCAACATTCTGATGACTTTTAAAATCTATTACTCTTTTAAGACTTATTCCTGGGCTCCAAACACTTATTTAAATATCTATGTGTAGATAGATGAGCATTTCCACTTAAAATTTAACATTTTAAACAGATTATTTTGCCAGTTAAGGCTATCCCTCCTCCTACAGTTTTATTTCAATAAATTACAAAATTACATTTGGTTTTCCAAGCCAGCAGCTTAGGAGACATCTTAGGCAATTCTCCCTCACTCTACAGCTACTTAGAATGAGTGTAAAGTACTGTTGAGTCATTTTATATGGATAGTTCTTAAAGCTGGTTACTTCTCTTTGTATTGCTACTATGCTAGTTCATACTACCGTCATCTCTGCCCTGGATTGTTGAAATTGGTTATCACAATACCCAGACTTGGTCTCTTCCATGTACTGAGATATAGGATAATTTTGGTCAAACATTAGATGAATATCCTAATTAAATTTGTAAACCCTCTGTTCCGTTTGTCTAACAAAGTTCCTTATTACTTTCGCTATCAGTAGAAGTAGGGTTCTTGTGGTGTCTAAAGGAAAATAATTTTCTAAGACCTGCACAGGAAGATGTGGCTCTGCAGTATGGTTGATAAATGGTGTACAATTAAGTGTATTCCCTCCTGACTTCGCAGTGTCCCAATCTTGTCTTTAGCAGGGCCAGGATAAAGGCCACTGTTCAGAGTTTATACTTCATATTAAAGTACAGTCCAGTCCAGCATCCAGCTAGCTTAGCATGTGTTTCCAGCTGCAGTCTATCGCTGTGCTGCAGTATTCAGGCGCTCTCGTGGAGGCCATGGGTAGCATGGCCGCTAAAGCTATATGGTAACAGACAGAACAGGTACATGCGCTGTGTCAGTGTGGGCCAAGAACAAGAGAGAGGGTGAGCACTTCTTCGTTCCTCTGGGGTCATAAGCAGGAGCTTGGGTTTAGGACGGACCAGGTGCTTCCTCAAAATGACCAATCGACTTCCCAAGTTCTCCCAGGCTTTGGATAGGGTCTATTTCTCAGTTACACTGACAAGTCTCTGTGGCCAGCACCTCACCCAGTGCCCTTCAAGAATCTGGTACCTGAGTTGGGGAGGGAGGAGTGTTAATCCCCTTGGTGGAGCAATGCTGTAATCCCCTGGGCTGTGAAGTGGCAGCTTCCTGGTGAAGCAAACAGGCTTGTGCTTCCCCTCAATGCTTAGTTGCCTTTACTTCCTTTTTCTAGCTAAATACCAGCGGTGCCACTTAGATATTGATTCAACCTAGGTGTTCATATATGTGCAGTTTAAGTTAGATTTGAAATTAGGTTTAGATTGTATCTCAAGTTAGATATAGACTTCGCTTCAGATTTAGGTCAGATTTAAATTTAGACTTAGATTTCTAACATAGAATTTCTTAATGGCTACTAGTAAAGGTTAAAATATTTTTATTTATTTATTTTTAATCTTTATTTTACTCTTTATTTATTTTGTGGAGGTGACTACTTCTGCCATATTCTTTCTCTAAATATCTAGTACAGAGGTTCTCAATTTTTCAAATCTTCAAAGGCTTTGAAGAAACCATTATACTTTAAAAAATGTGAGAATACTGAAGCACTTTTGCTTGACATGCCAGTTAGATATTAAAAATTATAAGATATTTAAACTATTTAAAAATTCACTTAACATTACAAAAATAAATGTTTTTCATAAAAATAGCTATTTGTCCAAACAAAACTGTGAGAAGAGTATCACACATTTACATTTTTAAATCTCTTTAAAATATGGAGTAATAGAATACAGCCTGTAATATTGTGATTTATAATCAGAAAGACATATTTTGTCTGCATCCCCATTTCTGGAATAAGACTGCTAACACCCTTGGAGTTTCCTAAGTGTTCACAGTAATGAAATTGTCTTTTGCCATGTTAATGAGGAATTCTTTGGAGAACCCCTAAGGGTGAGGGCTGGTTGACAGTGGAACCAATCACATGATTAGAGGGTTGAATTTTCAGTTTCATACCCCAACCCATACCTCTGGAAAGGAAAGCACAGCTGGAGATTAAGTTCACTCACTAATGGGCAATGATTCAATTAATCATACCTAAGTCATGAGGCCTCCATAAAATTGTAAAAGACTGGGTTCTGAGAGCTTCCAGGATGGCAAATAAGTGGAGGTTCTGGGGGAGTGGTGCACATGTAGAGCATTTATGAAGACAAATAGACACTGTGCAACAAAATGTCAATAAACATATCATTTGACCAATAATTTTCACTACTAGTAGTTTATTCTGCAGAAGCCTTTGTACATGTAACCAAAGATGCATGATCAACATTGGCCATGGCAGCACAGCTTTTATAAGGAAAAGTTGTAAACAGTCCAAAATATATATTATTATGAGTGTAGCACCATGCTATGAAACATTGTAAAGCCATTTAAAAAGTGATATAAATCACTATGTAATGACTTAGAGAAACTCAGTAATGTAGTGTTGTTAAATCCCATGAGGGTAAAAAATACTATATACATAAGTATGATATATAATAAGATGTATAAATAAAAAATAGTGTTTCTTCTGAAAAATTATGTGTGTGTGTTTATGAGAGTGAGAAAGAGAGATCGATATTGAGGGGGAGAAGTATCTAGAAATATCGACTGAAGAATTTAAAGCTAGTTTCCACTGGGGAGTGAGTAGAAGAGATTTATCATTATACTTAAATGCTTGAATATTTGAATTTTTACCTTATGCATATATTACTAGTGCATTTAAATCAATATATGATGTCTTTTTTTAAAAGAAGAGCTTTAAATGTCATTTGTCAGAAATTTGCCTCACTAGTTATGAAATCCATGGGTTGAAGAGACGTGTCTATCATGCTTGTCTCTGAATTCCCAACATCTGTCACAGTGCCAGTCGGGCATGAGTTGGTCCTCAAAGAAATAGAGAGAAAATGAAATGTTCATTTAGTGTTAGTTATTCTTCATGGAGCTGAGTTATATAATTGCCTGGCTAGATTGTCAAACTATTTCTTAAAATGTTACTCCTTAGCCTGACATGAAGTCTTGGAAGAAATGAAATTTTTATTAAAAATAGAAAAAAAAGAAAACTAGAGTAGAGTTTTGAAGAACAGTTAAGTCTGAACGCAGTAGACTGAACTTTGGAGGGCGAGCGCAGTGATGGGGCTAACTGAGAACAAGAGTGTTTGGGGGCAAAGCCGGCGGGAGACCATCGATGGTGGGCAAGACCTTCGGTCTCAGAGGTGTAAAGGAGGTGGCGTGACAAGAGGCAAACTTTAATATAAACCTTATACTATTTTTCATAGGGAAAAGCTAGGTTGTATTCATTCCACTTCATTAATTCATGTTTTAAAGTTTCATTTTAGCACCTCAGAATGCATCTCTCAATGATTTCGGTAGGGGAGCCAAGTGAGAGTTATGTGATAACCTACCTTTGACTCCTGCTGAGATCAAGAAAATGCCAGCTTCCAGGAATCTTAGAATTAACATATGAGTTAAATGCTTCTGATGTTATCCAAATAATTATTCTGAAAATATTTTGAGGGCTTTTCTAATTTTATTGTACCTATTTTTTATTTTTTAAAGATTTTATTTATTTATTTATTTATTTATTTACAGAGAGGTGAAGGGAGAAACAGAGGGAGAGAAACATCATTGTGTGGTTGCCTCTTGCACACCCCATACTGGGGATCTGGTTCACAACCTAAGCATGTGCCCTGACTGGGAATCAAACTGGCGACCCTTTGATTCATAGGCCAGCACTCAATCAATCCACCGAGCCACACCAGCCAGGGCTGTTTTCTCATTTTAAACACTAGAATGGGAAACACTGCATCTTGTTAAGGTTGTACAAAGCAATAATAAAATAAATATTTCAGTAATAATGGCAACTAAACTACTCATTTATTCAGCCAACATTAACTCAAGTATAGGCCTTGGGATGGGCACTGTGCTAGACCGTTGACCTAGGACAAAGATGAAAACATGTCTTCAGCTAAAGGTACTAAATTGGGTCATTTCCACTCATCACAAAATAGGCCTGTGGATAGTCTACAAAAGAAATGAACTAGCACTTATCCTAGTCAATCATTGGTTTCTATGATTAAGTTAATCTGTAAGAGTGCTTCATAAGAATTACAATGCACATAGGCAATACACATTTTCTGATGTGTGCTTCTTACATGCTGAAGTGGAGTTACAGACAGAAAGGAATATATTATCTACTAAATTGCAACTAGGTAACATCTAGGAAAAAATATGATCAAGTTCAAATTGGTTTAGGAATTGATAAACTTCTCTGTACTCACTTAAGTAACTTCAAGTGAGTTAACTTTATAATTTCTCCCCATTTCTAGTATGACTTATTTTAAAGACTTAGTTTCTGCATTGAGAGAGAATCTTACAATGTCCACCTGGTGATAGCCCTTTATTACAAAGGCACTTACATGTTGTATATTTTGCTTGAAATTTTATATATGTCTTTTAATTTATTATGAGTCTAAATTAAATAACATTTACAGCTCTGGGCTATAAAAAATCTAGTCCTGTACTTACAGAGAGGTTTTAGCAAATGCTTTATTCTACTGTGGACACAATATTCCTGTGGATACTGTAGCTTTTTGTAAATATCAGCAATGTTATAAAAAGTGTTCCTTTTGATTTATATGCATATTGAAGAAATAAAGCTGTTGACCCAGTGACAAAGTGTCATAGTAGTATAATTTGTCATTGCTATTTTGGGGGTTTAGAACTACCAGGAGAAAATAAAACCCAAATTGGCCTTAAAACTTATAATATTTATATTCAGTATATGTATTAAATCCCCTATGTGTTATCAATCTATCAGAATCATATACTCATATTTATGTTCTTTCCAGAATCACTTAGCTAAACCTGTTCTAGTCCTTCCAAAAAAGAGAAAGATTATAACTCCGGAACTGTTCAGATCCCTGGAAGTTTTGAAAAATCAAATATTCTCAGACATCCAAGATATAAAAAAATTAACTATGTCTATACACTGAAGAAAGCATCCAAATATACAAATGCCTGCTTCTGAATTGAGACTATTATTAAATCACTAGTGCAATAACTAATACACTTATCATGAAGAGATACATATAAAGGTCACTGTTGAAAAAAATATGGAAAGTATCAAAATGCTTTGCCTCCCTATTCCATACCATTCATTGGCACTGTCACAATATTGAGCATGAGAAGACAGACTGCCATCATTATTGTTCTTAATATTTTGGTTTAACCATTACATGTTATTTAAGTATCTTTATATAGTCAAATACTTGCTTGCCTGCCTAGCTTGCATAAATGATATTGAACAGTTTGAAATTCTTAATTAAATGTAATTCTCTTAATTTTCTCCTTAACATTTCTCTCAATTTTTCTTACTTCCATAGTATAAACACTAAGTAAATTATATGGCAACATGTTGCACTTTTTAAACTTTTCTTTGAAGTATAATGCACATGCAGAAAAGTTCACATATTGTAAATGAACAGCTTAATTAATTTTAATGAATTAACATATCCATAACACCAATACCAGATCACAAAACAAACAAGTACCACAGAAGTCCACGTTTCCACACCCTGTGCCCTATGATGCTAATCGTTAACCTGACTTCAAATGACATAGATTAGTTAATGCGACTTAATGTCTTTTGTTTACATATATAAAATTTATTCATGCATTTTTATTGTACATTTTTATATTTTTAGTGTTTCCACATTCACAAACATAAAACATATATATATTTGGGGAAAGAAAGGGAAAAAAGCAATATTTTTAGAAGTGAGATTTCTTTTCATTTTTTTTAAACAGCATATAGCTAAGCAAAGCATGAAAAAAATTTAAAGCATATTAAATGCAAGGAACAACCACCAGGAACTAATAGTACTCATTTCTTTCATATACTAAGTTTGCCTTACAATAACCAATATGAAGTAATACATTGAAAACTTGCTCAGTTTCTGCCAGAACAATTTGTGTTCCTTAGGATTTTTTAAATTATAATTTTATTGAAATAAATCCACAAAGCATAAAATTCTCTCTTTTAAAGTGTTTAATTATTTTTTGTTTGTTTTGACTGTATTCACAGAGATGGACAGACATCATGCTATCTATTTCCAGAACGTATTGACCCCTATGAGAAAACACTATATACATTTGTAGTTAATTCTCATATCCACTCCCCCCAACCCCGCAACTTCTGGCAACCACTAATTTATGTTCTACTCTATATATCTGCCTACTCTGGAAATTTCATATAAGTGGAAATGTAGAGTGTGCATACTTTTGTGACTAGTTTCTTTAATTTAGCATATTGTTTTCAAAGGTCATCCATGTCACAGCATTTTTAGAACTCCACTTTTCTTCTTGTCTGATCGCTATGGCTAGAACTTCCAGTACTATGTTGAATAGGAGTGGTGAAAGAAGACACCCTTGCCTTGTTCCTTATCTTAAGGGAAAAGCTTTTAGTTTTGGCCCACTGAGTATGATGTTGGCAGTGGGTTTCTCAAATATGACCTTTATTATGCTGAGATATGCTCTCTCTTTTGCAACTTTTCTGAGTGTTTTTATAATAAACAGGTGCTGGATTTTATCTAATGCTTTTTCAGCATCTATTGACGTCATTATGTAATTTTTGTCTTTCTTTTTGTTTATGTGATATATTATGTTTACTGATTTGTGAATATTGTACCATTCTTGCATTCTGGGATAAATCCCATTTGATCATGGCATGTGATCTTTTTAATGTATTGCTGGATCTGGATAGCCAATATCTTGTTGAATGTTTTAGCATCTCTGTTTATCAGAGATATTGGCCTGTAATTTTCTGTCTTTGTTGTGGTTTTCCCTGGTTTGGGAATTAGGATAATACTGGCCTCATATAGGGTTTGGGAGCCTTCCCTCTTTTTGCATTTTTTTGGAATAGTTTGAAAAGGATGAGTGTTAGTTTTTTGAAGGTTTGTTCAAATTCCCTGTGAAGCCACCTGGTCCAAGGCTTTTGTGTACTAGGAGTTCTTTGATTATGGGATCAATTTCACTTGTTATCAGTCTATTCAGGTTTTCTACTTCTTCCTGATTCACTTTTGGAAGATTGTATGTTTCTAGAAATTTAGCCATTTTACTCAGGTTGTCCAATTTCTTGGTATAGAATTGCTCATAGTAATCTTTTATAATCCTTTGCATTGTTACTTCTCTTTCATTTCTGAATTTCTTATTTCGGTCCTCTCTTTTTTTTTTCTTGATGAATCTGGTTAATAGTTTGTCATTTTTATTTATCTTTTCAAAGAACAGCTCCTGGATTCATTGATCCTTTGTTTTTTTTTTGTTTGTTTGTTTGTTTGTTTGTTTTTTCTAGTCTACTTGTCATTTGATTCTGCTCTGATCTTGATTATTGCCTTCCTTCTGCTCCATCTGGGCTTTGTTTCTTGTATTTCCTCTAGTTCTTTTAGGTGTCAAGTCAGGTTGTTTATTTGAGATTTTTGTGTCTTCTTTAGGTAAGCCTGCATTGCTATTAACTTCCCTCTAAGGACTGTCATTGCTGTGTCCCATAGTTTTTGAGTTGTTGCGTGTTCATTTTCACTGGTTTTCAGGTACTTTTTTATTTATTCCTTGATCTAATTGTTAACCCATTTATTATTTAATAACAGCAATCAGAAAAGAAGAAGAAATAAAAGGCATCCACATTGAAAGGAGGAAGAAAAACTGTCATTATTTGCAGACAATAAGTTAGTATACATAGAAAACCCTAAAGTCTGCACCAAAAAACTACTCAACCTAATAAGTGAATTTGTCAAAGTAGCAGGATACAGCATCAATATTCAGAAACCTTTTTTTTTTTGCTTACTCTGTATCACTTTTGTTTATTTTCATTGTTGTTCAAGTACAGTAGTCTTCATTTTCCCTCACCACTCCCTGCACCCCACCCATCCCAATCTCCCACCCTTGATCCTACTCCCCTTTAGCATTGTCCATGTGTCTGGCATTTTTGTATACCAAAAATGAAGTATCAGAAAGAGAAACAAAGAAAAAATCACATTTACTATAGCAATGAACAAAATAATACACCTAGGGATAAATTTAACCAAGGAAGTGTAAAACCTATACTCACAAAATTATGGAACACTGAAGAAAGAAATTGAGAAAGGAACAAATAAATGAAAGCATATACCATGTTCATGGATTAGAAGAATTAACATCATTAATATGTCCATACTACCCAAAACAATCTATAGATTCAACACAATTCCTATTGAAATGCCAATGGTATATTTCACAGACCTAGAACAAATATCTCAAAAATTTATATGAAACAAAAAAGACCCCTAATAGTTTCAGCAATCTTGAGAAAGAAGAACAAAGATTGGAAGGATCATATCTGATATTAAACTATACTACAAGGCCACTGTAGTCAAAACAGTCTGGTATTAGAATAAGAACAGACACATGGATCAATGGAACATAATAGAGAGCCCAGAAATAAACCATGTTTCTATAGTCAATTGATATTTGACAAAGGGGGGCATGATCATACAATGGAATAAAAATAGCCTCTTCAATAAATGGTGTTGGGACAACTAAACTGGTACTTGCAAAAAAATGAAACTAGACAACAAACATATACCGTACACCGGAATAAATACAAAATGTATAGAAGACTTAAATATGTCACAATATCATAACAATCCTAGTGGAAAACAGGCAGTAAAATTTCAGATATCCCATGCAGCAATATTTTTGCCACTAGATAAAGTGGTCAAGGGAAATATGAGAAAAAAATAAACAAATGAGACTACAGCAGATTAAAAAGTTTCTGCATGGCTAAAAAAAACATCATTAAAACAGAAAGGGAATCAACTGTATAAGTGAAAATATTTGCCAGTGATACATCAGACAAGGGTTTAATCTCCAAAATACATAAAGAATTCATACAACTCAATGCCAGGAATACAAATAATCCAATTAAAAAATGGGTAAAAGACCTGAATAAATACTTCTCCAAGGAGGACATAAAGATGGTCAATAGACATATGAAAAGATGCTCAACATCATTAGCCATCAGAGAGATGCAAATTAAAACAATAATGCTATATCATTTTACACCTGTTGGAATGACCATCATTAATAAATCAACAAACAGCAAGGGATGGTGAAGATGTGGAGAAGAGAGGACCCTAGTACACCAGGCGTGGGAATGCAGACTGGTGCAGCCACTGTGGAAAACAGTATGGAATTTCTCAAAAATTTAAAAATGGAACTGCCTTTTGACCCAGTTATTCCATTGCTGTAGGAGACCATTCTGTGTAGTGTGGGCCCAGCTCCCACTCAGAGATGCACAGGACCCACGCCCATGGATAGGTTCTCTTGTAGGGAACCAGGCCTGTGCTGTACCTAGACTGCTATGAGACTTGCTTTTGCTAAAACTCCCTCACTCTGAATTCAGGCAGAAATGTTTACTGCAAAGTAACTTGCTAAAATCCATGCTAAACCTTCCAAGGACAAGTGTAACTGATTAAACTACTTTTCCTTTTTCATTTGCAAATATCCTTCTTCTGTGAGGTGATTAGCATCATTGGCTTCTTTGTTTTCTGTAAAAGGTAACCACCTAAAGACAACTTGTGCATAGTAAATGAGGACCACCATGTAATATGCCCAGAAAAGAAATAAAGGCCTGTCACGGTGAGGGCCTTGGCTTTTTCTCCTCTTGAGAGAAAAGCCATGCTGTCTCTTTTCCTCCACAGGACTTGATAGTCCATGTGAATCTGTCTCCTGTCTCATCCACAGTGTGGCGAACCCCACAAGCCAGGGTCTGCATTACATTGCTAGAAATATACCTTAAGAATTCCAAAACACCAGTTCAAAAGAACTCATGCACTCCTATATTCTTAGCATTGCTACTTACATTAACTAAGTGTTGAAAACAGCCTAAGTGCCCATCAGTAGGTAAAAAACTGTGGTACATTTACACAATGGAATACTATTCAACAGAAAGAAAAAAGGAATGCCTACCATTTGTGACAGTGTATTTGGAACTGGAGACTTGTTATGCTAAGTGAAATAAGCCAGTCAGTGAAAGACAAATACCATACAACCTTCTTGTAACTGGAATCTAATGAACAAAATAAACTAATGAGCAAAACAGGACCACAAACATAGCAACATGGAACAGACTGACAGCTGCCAGAAGGTAGAAGGCAGGAGGGGAATAGCAGAAGGAAAAGGAAGGGATTAATCAAACAATATGCATGAATGACCCAAGGACAAGAACAATGGTATGGGGATTGATTGTGAGAGTAGAGCCTGGGCTGGGCAGAGGAGTCCAAATAGGAAAAATTGGGATGACTATAATAGAGTAAATAATAATAATAATAATGAGCTCTACTTTTATTGTCAAGTAATATCCCATTTTATAGATACACCACTCATCAGGGGTGGGCATCTTTTAATTGTATCTTCCTTTGGACTATTATGATTGATGCTGCTATGAATATTCATGTAAAAGTTTTCATGTGGGAATATGCTCTATTTTTTCTTGGGTTTTTGCCCTGGAGTGGAATCACTAGGTCATATTGTAAACAGCTAGGCTTAACATTTTGAGGAGCTGCCAAACTTTTCCAATGTAGCTGCATCACTTTACAATCCAATCAACAGTTTTGAAGGTTCCCCATTTCTCTACTTCTCAGCACAGCTTCGTCATTCCCTTGCCTTTCTGTTTTGCAACTGGGTAATCTCAACTGACCCTTCTCCAAGTTTGCCACTTCCTTTTTTTTTGGCAGTTGAAATTATTTCAGTTTCTGTATGTTTCAACTCTAGAAATTTGTATTTTCTTTTATAAATTTTATCTCTTTTGACATTCATTAGTTGTTAGACATTATTCTCATTATTTCTGTTAATTCTTTAGATGTAGTGTATTCTTTAAATATATGTATGATAACTGCTTTAAACTCTTTATCTAGTTGTTTTGAAATCTGGGCTTCTTCTGGACATTGTCCATGGACTGATTTCAAAGCTACCATTGAAACTTGTGAGAGAATGATGGATACAGGGCAAATGAAAACTCCAAAAATCACTGTTATGAGCAAGATTTAGTGAATTATCTTGAACAAGTTTCCTTCAAATTTTTTCAAAGCTTTGGGTGACTTTTAGAGTTTGAAACATATTGATTTTGGTCATTTTTGCTGGTGTTCTCATTGCTTTTGTGGAGGAACACATTTTTGAGGTCTATCATGTCATTTCAAGTCCTTGCCCTATTCATTGGGATGTTTTATCTTTGCTGCTCTCAATTATTACTGTGGATTACTGGACACTTTAAAATGTGACCTCAAGCTGTCTTTCCAACCTCATCTCTATCTTCTCTGTGATAAACATAATACAATTATATTGAACCATCCATTTCTCGAGATTTCACTTTACTATAACCTAGCTCTGTTTAGTTCAAGTTTGCTCACTTTGGTTTCAAATAACTTCATTCATTACATTAAAAATAATGATTGTGTGAAAATTATAATGGTAGCAGGTATCATTTCTTGACCCTGTATCATTAGCCACGCTCCATTTTAAAATGCTTTTTATTAATTATCTCAGTACATCCCCACAAAAATCTATGATGTAGAAAGAACATAAAGAAGCAGTTTTAACAGTCTGTTATTGAGATGAAACAAGACTTTTTAAAAAGTCTTAATCAAGAGTTATGGAGAAGGAGAAACATAGGTCACCAGCATTACTTTAAATTTAGGTTACCAGGTTGAAGTTACGTGACATAGAGGAGAAAAAAGGATGAGTTTTAAGGCAATTATGATGAGATGATTCTTGAACATGCTGAGTTTGGGGGACATTTAAGTAAAGACATTCAGCAAGCAAGTGGACATATGAACCTGCAAAACATGAGAAAGGTCAGTCTTGGAGGTCCAGGTTAGGATTATGAATATGTAGGTAGTATTTCAAATTTATGAGTAGGCAAGATTGCCAAAGTAAAAATACAATGTAACAGAAGTCTTAGGATACAATTTGAAGGTACTCCAAACTCCAGGAAAAGTAAATTGGAAAGAAAAAGAGATCAGAGAGAGCATGTTGTGTGTAAAGAATATAAAGGGGTGATGTAATAAATCTAACCTAAAGTAATCTCACAGGGTGAACTAATTATAAGTTCCTAACTGTGCAGGTCATGGTAGGTAGTCAGACCCCAGGTCTATAACTTTCTTAGGAAAATGAGTATCTTTGCCTTAAGCTCTGTGCATCGTTTTTGTGCATCTAGGTTAACACACCTTTGTAGTGCCTCTTTTTCAGAAGCATACCCACCCTCATGAGAGTGTATAATCTCATTAAGTATCCTGTAATCCAGTGACTTTCAACTTTTTTAAACTGTAAAACTGTTTTTCTTCAGAGTATTTTAGATCTTGCTTTCCAGCAATTATCATTACTTTGGCTAAAATAAACTCTCTCAAAAATTCTGTGCAGGTTTGGATGTTTCTTATGTTGACATTAGATCCAGTGTTTCTGAGAGGAAATGCATTAATTTCCTAGAAAACTGTGACAAATCATTACAACGTTGCTGTCCTTAAACATCAGAAATTTATTTTCACATAGTGTTGGAGGCCAGGATTCTTTGCCTTTGACAGAATCTGTGGGCTGTGGCCATTCCTTGTCCTCTGTTTGTGGCAATATTGATTCAGTCTCCGACCCTATTGTCACATTACCTTCTCTTTGTGTGTCTTTTCATCTTTTGTTTCTTATAAGGACACTTGTCGCTGGATTTAAGACCCAGCTGCATAACCTTCTCATCTCAGGTTCCTTAATCACATTTTTTGCCACATAAGATAATGGTCACTCATTTCCATTGAACATGATATGCGCTTTTCCCAGGGATTAGGAAATTAATGTATATTAGGGGAGGCATTTATTCTGCCTTCCACAGAAAGGACACATAATTAATTCCCATTTGGTTCATTTTTTTTCTGAGTATTTTGTTCAATCAACTATCATCTTTTGCCTTACAAAATGTTAGTGTAAACAGTAACAGCTATATTTACATTCCACTAATTGAATAATTATATTAATTGAATAATTAAAAAATTACAAATCACTAATTTCCATGATTAAATTGCTTAAAGCTAAGTATCAACTGCTGCTATGTTTAGCCTCTTAAATTCAACTCTCCCAAAATAGAGTTCATTTTGAATTTTTTATTCAATTCATTCTTCATTCAAATTATTCATGTAGCTTGCTGAGAAATGTAAAGAAAGTGAGGTACTAATCTCATAAAAGTGTATTGTGCATGTATGTTTGCAAGTTCAGAATGTAAATTATATATAAATACTCAGTATCTGAATCTACTAAAATACTATCAAAATTAAAACTATAAAATGATTGGGAATAAATTTATGAAAAGAAATATACAACTTATACTCTGAAAACTACAAAATATTTATGAAAACATGGAAAGAAATCCATGTTCATGAATCAGAAGACTGAGTAATATTAAAATGACAGTGCTCTCAAATTGATCTTCAGATTGAAAACAATTCCTATTAAATTTTTCTCTTTTTTTGAAGAAACTGACAAGTTTATTCTAACAATTTAAGGAAATGGAAAGGGCACAGACTAGCCAAAATAATCATAAAGGAGTTTGACAAAATTGGAGGACTCATACTTCTTGACTTCAAAACTGAGTGCAAAGCTATAGTATTTGTGTTACTGTGGTACTAGAATATGGCTAGACATATAGACCAATGACGCAAAGTTGGGAATCCAAAGACAAGCTCTTGGGTTTACTGTTAATTGGTTTCTGAAGGAATGTCAAGATCATTCAATGGAGTAAAGAGAAATTAAACAGAGGATGCAGGGGTAACTAGAAATCTAGATGCAAAAACAAATGATTTTGATTTCTTCTTTACCATAAAAAATAATAGCAAATTACTCTTAAACTCAAATATAAGAGCTACAGCTATGATACTCTTAGAAGGAAACAGAAGTAAATTTTCATAATCGTGTGTCAGTCATATAGTTTCTTAGCTATGACACTAAAAGCATAAATGACAAAATAAATAAATAATAAGCTTTCATGAAAATTAAAAAGTTTGTGCTTCTAGATACACCATCAAGTAAATGAAAACAAAACCCTCAGAAAGGAGAAAATATTTATAAATTATATATATATATATAAAATAAGAATATATATATAAAATAAGAATATATATATATCCCGAATAAGAAAATTTTATTCGGGATATATAACAAGCACTTATAAACTTATTTTTTATCTTTAAAAAAAAAGATAAATAACCCAATTGAAAATGGGCAAAGAATGTGAATAGTATTTATTTAAAGAAGATATACAAATCTCCAAGAAGGCATGAAAAGATGCTTAAAATCATTAGCCATTAGTGAGTGTAAATAATTTCTAAAATGGGATTTCATATCACACAGACTAGGGTGGCTATAATAAAAAAGACAGAAAATAATATGCACTGATGAGGATATGAAAAATTGGAACTATAATATATATGTGTGTTTGAATATATGTGTTTATAAAACAGCCTGCAGTTCTTCAAACCGTTAAATACAGAGTTAGTATGACCCACAATTCCATTCCTAATTATATACTTAACAGAAACAAAACATATGCCTACACAAATATTTGTGCACAAATGTTGACAGCAGTATTAGTCATCAGAGCCTAAAAGTAGAAATAACACAAATGACCACCAACTGATGAACAATTCTCCAAAATGTTTTTATTCATACAATGGAATATTGTTCAGCAATAAAAAGGAATGGAGTGTGGACACCTCCTGTGGCACAGATGAACTTTGAAACAGTAGGCTAAGTGAAAGATGTTATAAAATACACTGGTTATGTGATTCTGTTTATATGAAATGTCCAGAACGGGCAAATTCATAGAGGCAGTGAGCAGATGAGTGGTTGCCTAGGCCAGAGGGTCGGGGAACAGGAAGATGGAAAGTGACTACTCATGTCTGTAGTGTATTTTGGGGAGGGTGATAAAAATGTGTTAAAACTACATGATGGTAATGGTTGTACAACTTTGTAAATATTCTAAAAGCCCATTGAGTTATAGACATTAAATAGAATAATGTTATGATACATGAACTATATCTTAAAGCTGTTAAAACAAGTCACTCTAAAAACTTGAAAATTAAAAGAACATTTTGTAGGAGAAAATTTTGAACACAAAATCACTTACAAAGGATGATCTAAAATACAAACTGAAAATGGACTTTGTTTCTTTTTTGGTCTTGACTTTTTTTTTTTTGTAGCATGGACCAGAATGAGGAATAAGGAGCAGGAGAGCAGCAGATCTTGTAGGAGAAGATCTGGTAAGAGGTGCAATTCGAAATTTCCCTAAGGGACACAGTGTTCAAAATTGGGTTATAAAACAATGTCAGGGTGTACAAGTAACAAGTTGGTGTGAGAAAGAATACCAAACATTCTTTTGACAATTTGTTTAAATCTGAAAACACCAGCCCTTTGTCTCAGTCTGTATGAGAGATGGCCACACTTTTCACAAACAATCCACCTCATGTCCTATGGGAAGCCTGGACTGCAGCGCAGTGACAACTGCATTTTTCCTTCCTTTGTACCTTCCTGCAGTGTAGTTCAGATTACGTGCTTTTACGTCTCACATCACCTAACGTTAATGAGCTGACCCTCACAGCGTGCAAGATTGCCTTGGAATAATTATTGTGAAGAACTGTTTCATGTAAGCAAAAATGAATCAGAAGAAAACAATAGTGATGACAATCAGTGTTACTAAAAGTTCTCTACTGGAAATATCAAGAGGTTAAAACATGATAACATAATCATATTTGATGAAGATTTTACCTAGAATATATTGATTTATCTGCTTTGGTTATGAAATAAAATTTATGAATTAAATTTCAAAATATATGAAATGTAGTAAATTCAAAACACATAAGTAATCAAATGCAACTCATAATTTGAAATCAGTTGACTTTAGGATATTACTAATATGATCACTTAAAAATGAAAAGTAATTATCACTATGCTTCATAAGGATATGAGAAGTTACCCAGAAGGTTTTTATCCTACATACAGATGCTGATTAACTCCTCATACACTACTTTAGATGAGGGTACCGAATACAACGTCCTTGCTGACACTGTATGTGGTGACAAGTGACAATGCAACAGAGATTTTGAAAGAGAAAAGGGATGTTTAATCATCTTCTTCAAAGCAAGGGTGATATTTTTATAAATAATAAGAGAAAACAATTGTTTATAAAGGCATTCATGTTACCTAGAAAGCACTTTTTTAAAATATATGTTTGACAATGTTTTCATTGTTAAGTAATTTAATACTTAAAATTGTATTGAAATTCAAAAGTAGAAAATAACAAGTGTGTTCCAGGGATAAAAGGGAGAAAACTTGGAAACATATTGTATTCTATGTAAAAAAATACTTCCAGATAAAGAATTTCATTGGTGTGGTAACAGTGGTAAACATAAAAATCAACATCTTTGAGAGAAACTTCTGCATGGGATGTATCAATAGGAATAATTTAGGCAAATGATATATCTTTCATTTGGATATACATACTTTCTTTTTTTTTACACTGTAATTAAGAGGAAAATTTATTCACATAGAAAGTGGCATAATCAAATAAGAAACTCAATAGAGAATACCCTTGAATATTATGTGAAGAAACTGAACAAGAAATTGATTTAGCAAAAACATACTGCATAAATGTGCCTTATTAATTCAATGCCAATTGTCCATAATCCATAAAATTATCCAAACTTAATTATCATCCTCCTATATATCATATTAACATCAGTATTTGGAACAGTTTTTTTTTTTAATTGTTGTTCATATACAGTTGTTTCCATTTTCCCACCACCACTCCCACCTCCATCCATCTCTATCTCCCACACTCAGTCTTTCTGCCTTTGGCTTTGACCCTGTGTCCTTCATACATGTTCCTTGACAACTTGTTCTTATCTTTCCCCTGTTATCCCCCACCCCTGTCCCTCTGGTTACTGTCAGTTTGTTCTTTATTTCACTGTCTCTGGTTATATTTTGTTCGTTTGTTTGATTTCTTGACTAGATTCTACTTATAGGTGCGATCATGTGGTATTTGTCTTTCACCGCCTGGTTGACTTCACATAGCATAATCCTCTCCAGTTCCATCCATGCTGTGGTGAAGGTTAGGCACTCTTTCTTTCTTTCTGCTGCATAGTATTCCATTATGTAAATGTACCATGATGTTTTTATCCACTCATTTACTGTGGGCATATAGTTTGCTTCCAGCACTTGGCTATTGTATATTGTGCAGCTATGAACATTGGGGTGCACAGGTTCTCTTGAATTAGTGTTTCAGGATTCTTAGGGTATAATCCCAGCAGTAGGTTTGCTGGGTCAAAAGACAGTTTCACTCTTAGTTTTTTGAGGAAATTCCATACTGTTTTCCACAGTGGCTGCACAAGTCTGCATTCCCACCAATAATGTACTAAATTTCCCTTTTCTCCAGCCAGCACTTATTGTTTGTTGATTTGTTCATGATGGCCATTCTGACCTGTGTAGAATGGTATCTTATTGTGATTTTAATTTGCATCTCTCTGATAGCTAGTGATGCTGAGCATCTTTTCATATGTCTCTGTGCCCTCTGTATATCCTCTTTGGAGAAGTGTTTGTTCAGGTCCTTTGCTAATTTTTTAATTGTATTGTTTGTCTTCCTGAAGTGGAGTCATGTGAGTTCTTTATATATTTTGGAGATCAAACTCTTGTCCAAGATATAACTGGCAAATATATTTTTGTATACAGTTGGTTCCCTTTTCATTTTGCTGATCTTTTCTTCAGCGTGCAGAAGTTTTTATTCTGATGAAGCTCCATGTGTTTATTCTATCCTTTACATCCCTTGCTCTAGGAGACATATTGGTGAAAATACTGCTGTGTGGAATATTTGATATTTTGCTATCTATGTTCTCATCTAGGACTTTTATGGTATCATGACTTATATATAAGACTTTTATCCATCTTGAGTTTATTTTTGTGTATGTTATAAGTTGGTGATGGAGTTTCATATTTTTGCATGTAGCTGTCCAGGTATCCCAACATAATTTCTTGAAGAGGTTATTTTTACTCGATTTTATGCTTCTGCCCATGTTTTCCAATGTTATTTGACCATAGAGACTTGAGTTTATTTCTGGGCTCTTTATTCTGTTCTACTTATCTATGTGTCTGTTCTTATGCCAGTACCAGACTGTTCTGATTACCATGGCCTTGTAATATAGTTTGATCCCAGGTATTGTGATCCCTTCTACTTTATTCTTCTTTCTGAAAATTGCTATGGCTATTTAGAGTCATTTATGGTTCAATATAAATTTTTGAAATGTTTGTTCTATATCTGTGAAATATGTCATTGATATTTTAATAGGGATTGTATTGAATCTATAAGTTGATTTGGGTAGTTTGGACATTTTGATGATGTTAATTCTTCCAATCTAAAACACAGTATATGCTTCCATTTATTTGTGTCTTTCTTAATTTCTTTCTTTAGAGTTGTGTAGTTTTGTGAGTACAGTTCTTTTACCTCCTTGGTTAGGTTTATTCATAGGTACTTTATTTTTCTTGTTGCTGTAGTAAATGGGATTTTTTTCTCTGATATTTCATTGTTGGTGTATAAAAATACCTTCAATATCTGAATATTGACTTTGTATCCCGCTGCTTTGCCAAATTCACTTATTAGGTCAAGTAGTGTTTTGGGGGAGTCTGTAGGGTTTTCTAGGTACACTATCATGTTATCTGCAAACAATGACTGTTTTACTTCCTCCTTTCCAATTTGGATGTATTTTATTTCTTTTTCTCGTTTGATTGCTATGGCTAGGACTTCCAAAGTGGTCAAAGTGGACATCCATGTCTTGTTCCTGATCTTAGTGGGAAAGCTTTTAGTTTTTGCCCATTGAGTATGATGTTGTCTGTAGATTTCTTATATATGGCCTTTATTATGTTGAGGTATGCTCCCTCTATTTCTACTTTGCTGAGTGTTTTTATCATTAGTGAGCACTGTGCCTTATCAAATGGTTTTTCTGCATCTATTGATATGATCATGTGATTTTTGTTTTTCCTTTGGTTTATGTGATATATTGCATTTATTGATTTGTGAATATTGTACCATCCTTGCTTCCCTGCGATGAATCCCACTTGATCATGGTGTATGATCTGTTTATATATTGTTGGATGTCAATAGCCAATATTTTGTTGAGGATTTTATCGTCTATGTTCATCAGCGATGTTGGCCTGTAGTTTTCTTCCTTTGTTGTGTCTGCATGCTTTGGAGATTAGAGTGGCATATGCATAACTGCTTATACATCTTTTCTATTTATGATCATCATTTAAACCAAATACAAAAATAAAACTTAGATATTGGAACTTAAAATGAAATATCATAAATAAAAGTTTTAATAAATCATAACACGAACACATAGCATATGCAACCACACTGAGAACTACATGAATTTTATAGCATTAATAAATACTATTAAAATAATACATTATATAGCATTAAATGTTTCTCTATGACTTATGTATCCATAATGTATTAGTACAGAAATACTGAAGTTTGTAATTAAATGTTTACAATTTATACATATAAAAAATACAAAACTGCATGTGGTAGACTGTAATTTTTATCACCAGTATTCATTATTTCTCCCAGCAAGAATTATACATCTATGACCATTGAAACCAACTGTTGCTCTGTGATTTTGGACAATTAAATATGAGTGAAATTACACATAAAGAAATTTTAAAATTTAATAATATAAGTGAGTTAGTTTCCTAAGTCTGATATAAGAAATTATCACAAACTGGTAGCTTAAAACAATATACATTTATTCTCACGCAGTGAGAATTCTAGAATGTAGAATTTTGAAATCAAGTGCATCAGCAGGGTGGGTTCCTTCTGGAGGCTCTGACAATTCTTTCCATCACTCCAGTTCTGCCTTCACCTCCATAGAATCTTCTGCTTGGTGTGTGTTCCTGTCCTCCCAACTTTCTATAAAGATACCAGAATATTGACTTAGGGCCACATCTAAATTAAGGATGTAGCCCTAGATTAAACATTTTGAAATCATTAACTAATTATATCTGCAAAGATGCTGTTTTCAAATAAAGTCACATTCTGAGGTTTTGGGTAGACATTAATTTTGGAGAGGAGGGACCTCGTTTAACCTCGTAATACCAAGTATCCAGCATTAGTTTGTTAACACCACTAAAATGAAAGACTATATACTGGCTGGCTTAAACAACATAAATTAACTTTTTTCATAGTTCCATAGTCTAGTAATCCAAGGTCTAGGCATCTACAAGTATGGTTTCTTCTAATGCCTCTTCTTGGCTTCTCACTATGGTTATGCCTATGTTTATGTTTATGTTGTAATCTCTTTTTCTCATAAGGATATCAGTCATATTTGGTTAGGGCCAATTCTCATGACTTTAGTTAACCTTAATTAAAGGTTCTGAAAGACCCCATTACTGTACAAAATCACATTGTGAGATACTGGGTATTAGGACTTGAATGCATGAATTTTGGGGAGACCTAATCATACCTGAGGGAAATTAGTAAGACATTAAAGACACTTGAAGAAATAAAAATATACTACTGTTCAATAAACATACAAAATGTTCAATGTCAGTAGTCATTAGGAAATTGTCTGTTATATCCTCATAATGGGAACTTCTTGTTTTAGCCCTAACATATAAAGGACTTAGAAAATGTCTCTTCCATCCTTAAAAAAAGACAAAACTGAACAAATAGAAAATCACCAACTTTTCTTGAACATATTGTAGAACTAATATTGTAGTGCAAACTATAATTGGGAAATGCTAAGAGATGGGTGATTCCTCAGAGTCATGCTGAGTTTGCTCACATGAAGCAGAAGTGGCTGGAGTCATGAACAGGAAGAAACAGGCAAATGGCAATTTTAATGAATTGATAAGATTGTGTGTGGACTAACATATGAGTGAGAAAGTTCTAGAAGCTTCAGTTTTAGGGTGACCCAGTTTTTATATTTTTTGCTCCTGGGATGGAACCCCATGGGGTTTTCACATTGCAGATCTAGAAAAGATCCTCTCATTTATTGCTCTGACAGGAGGAGGGGCAGAATAAACACTGTGAAAAGTGTGCCACCTTCTCTATAAAAACGGCTCACTCTCCAGGGGGAAAGACTTTACTAAGGTTTTAAGTTAGGTGGGAGATGGGATCTTCTCTCACTCAAGCACCTTTGGCTTTCTTGTCTCAACAAAGGATGTAGGGTGGGGGGTGGGGAAGAGTGCTGGAAAATCCATGAGAATGTCAGCACAGAGAAATACTCACTGAAAGACTGAGATTTCATTATAAAATGATCAAAAGCTTCCCCTTCCCCTCATTGTACCATCACACCCCCAGGGCTCTGGTATGATAGCTGGTTAAACTAGAAAGGTCTGCAAGATGCAGACTCCACCTGAGCAGAAGTTCTTAGGGAAGCCCAGTTAACAACAGGGATTCAAACAAGAACACTTACAGTAATTTGAAGGTTCTGGCACTGTCCACATTTTTGAAAGTTAAACCCAGTCCAACTCCTAGTCAGATTACATATATCCTCAAACAAAAGTTTAAGGAGTAGGGCCATTACATTGAATGACTCTGCAGACTTCCATGCTGTAATCATTATGCTTTGTGTTTTCAAAGAACTTCAGCCTTGAAACAATGAAAAAAGCCATGCATATACTTGAAACAAATTGAATTAGAATCCCGATTCCATTACTGTTTTATTACCTCATGCACTTAGATGATAAATGGTCACTGGCTTCTTTATGTATGCTATACTTCAACAAGTTGCGTGACCATTCCAACAGTCTTGTTTTAAATTCACTGATGAAAGCATGTCTTCTTAATTGTTAGAATATCTTTATTATTTGTTGCTCTTTTGTTTGGTAACTTACTATTTGATATTTTACAAAATTATTGTCATTGGCTTTCTAATGTATATTATTCTCTCCTTGTAGTTACAAAATCTACCATTTCAAAGCTATATTAAGGTGTGTTGATTATTTTTACCAATAAATTCTTCCTCAAAGGGTAAAAATCTCTGTACATCTCAGGAAATGACTTGAGCCTATTAGAACTAAATCACTTGCAAAACTAAGGCCTCAAATTAGATGTCAAACATCGAACAGGGCAGTCTACAGTTGTGATCAGTCCTAAGCCTTTATGTAGCCTTAGCAAGAGAAACTGATGGAAGTTCTCCCAGAAAGCCACAGAGCGTTGCTCTACACAGACTCTTTCTCATCACATGTGCTTGTCCAAATGTCACCATCAAATATTTTTAGAGTTGACATTCTTTAAATGGGAGTAGCACTTAAATCTAGAAATTCTGTTCCTATAAGTACAGTGTGGCTTGTCTCCATCAATGGTCAGAGGGGAAGTGGAGGCTCCTGGGGTGTACTGTCAAAGCTCAAGTATATTTTATACTTGGAAGCATTCAAAATGTTGCAACATTTGTTAGTGTTTTCAATATTTCCATTTTATTTTTTTAAAGACTTTATTTATTTATTTTTAGAGAGGGAAGGGAGGGATGGAGAGAGAGAGAGAAACATCAATGTGTGGTTGCTGGGGCCACGGCCTGCAACCTAGGCATGTGCCCTGACTGGGAATCGATCCTGTGATGCCTGGTTCGCAGCCCGCGCTCAATCCACTGAGCTACACCAGCCAGGGCTCCATTTTATTTTTAAAACCCCAAATTTCTGGATCTTACACTAGAAGTCCAGACCCAAATAAAGAATCTGCATCTCAAAGGGAAAGGTCTTAGGTTTTTAATCCCCACCGAGGATACTCATGTTCTGTTAATGGACTATGGTAATCAGGCTATGCTCTGCATTCACCCCAGCAGTTCCTCAGTATCAGAAGGCCACCCCACAACTGCGGGACTGGAGAACTATGAAATACTGACTTTCCTCTTGGGAGATAGTCAGTTCCCTTCCTCTCCTCTTTGATCTTTTTGTAAAGTATGTATCAGTAAAATATTCTATCATGTATGAGTTTCTGATTGTTATTTGTGCAGTTATGACAACTTTGCCCTCAATAAATGTGTATAGCACTTGTGCACATTTTTTTACTATATAATTGGGCCAAGTACAAATGTAACTAAACTTCAGAAAATTCCTACTCAATCTTTTTTTTATTTCTAGAATGGTACCAAAATATCACACTGCAAAATAAAGGGTGGGATTTAGAAGAAATACAAAGCAAACTTAAGTAGGTGTTTTGCCAATGGCCTAGGGGAGGAAATCATATTTGAATTTAAATAGACCTTTAATCCTGTGTTGTCGTTGTTCTTAAATTTTACCCACCAGAGATAATTTATTTGAGATAATATTCCTTTACACTTTTATAGTACACTTTAGCTTTCAGAATGCCTCCCATGAATTCTTTAATTTCCCAGAGGTCAGTGTATATCTCATCTGTATTGAGCTTTGTTATCCGAATGCTCCACAGAGGCTTCAGGCTCAGGGCCTCATCCCTGCTGTTCCCAGTATAGGCTGCTGTTTGCCTCTCCATACCTTTCTATATCTGGCTGGCTCTTACTCTTTCCTTAGTTTCTAACTTAAAAACTGGTTTTTCAGAAAAGTTTTTTTATTTCTGTTTTTACTCCTCCTAGTTACGGATAGTTTGTATTTGGTCCTAGAGAATGTTGAATCGGAATTTGTTCGCACCCTGTTTTCATGAAGTATAATAATTTTCCAGTCCTTTGTCAATCTTTACCAGTGAAATCTAAGTTATTTAAAAACTGAAACTGGGATGTGTTCCCTATCTATTCCAGTATTATGCCTGCCATTTAAAAGCTACTCTTTAAAATATGTTAAATGATTATTATGAATTGAATATATACTAATATCTCCATTCGAAACTAAGTATAAACCAAATCTGATTGAAATAAAGATGTTGGCGTGAGGTGACATACCAAAAAGAAATTCCCTGAGGGAGTTTTCCAAAAGGGCAGCGATGCTGACTTGCTTACACTCTATGCTGTGTGCGCTGGAAGAGAGGAAGGGCACATCACCATTTCCACTGTGCAAAGGAGGACACTGTGACAAGGGACATCAAATGACTAATCCAAGTATTTCGTATGGGTTCTCCAAAAGCCAAACGTGAGATAAAGATTTGGGTATAGGTGGAAGAAAAACCTGGGAATTGTCTGTAAAATTTTATGTATGGTCTTTAATCAGAGAATCTGATTGCAGTGTCTGTAATGACGTTGTTTAACATTTTAGTGATAAAAATAAGTTATCCTATATAACATTGATCACTCTTTATGTTACAAACACTATGTGAGAGCATTTTAATGGATTATATCATTTAATTTTCACAATAATCATATGGAATAGTTAATACTACTATCCTCATTTTATAGAAAAAGAAACTGAAGCTTAGAGAGTTGGTTTGTGAGGGAGAGTACATTGTTTAAAATCTGATAATTTGGGACACAAATCTTATTTTTACATTTGCAATGTGTATGATTTAATAAACCAAAATTTTCATATCTATAAAAAGGGAGTATAAGATTATAGTAAATATATCATAGGTTTGCTTGATGATTAAATGTGGTAATGCATGCAGCATGTGGCTGGATCTTAATAAGGGCTCATTTCTCTGGTTCATTTTTTCTCCAAATTATAAAGTCTATAAAGGCAGGGGCTGTATCTGCTTTATATATACTCAGTGTACAGGAAACCTTTAATACTTATTAAATGGCTGAATTATAGAAGCTTTTTATGCAAAGTCATTTAGTATCTGTTGGAATTGAAACAGAAACAGTTTCTCAAGCCAGATGAATTCATGGTCTAAAACCATTTGGCTCTATGATCCTTAAAATAGCATTGTACCAATTAAATATATGACTTATAATAATATATTATAGTAATTGATGCAAAATTTGTTGTTAATTCATAGAAAATTGTCTTTATAGTTATAACCTAAGATGCTTGGTACAGATATCCCTTAAGAATAATTCAAAATCTCCAAATTCCCCTGATATATATCCTTTATCTTTTTTCTTCCTTTTCCCCTTCTGCCCTCCCTCAATTGATTTTTATTCTAATTGTTTATTGATGTCTCCTTTTTCTGGCCCTTTACTGAAGAGAACACAAAAAAGGTTTCTCAGTAAGATTTATTAATGCAACCTCATTTATATTTCTCAGGTTTGATTGGAAGATGTGGTTGAGGTGGGACAAGTGATAAATGTTTGATGGGGGAATCCTATGACAATAAAAAATCACTTCTTGTTTGTAGCCATGTCCACTGACATCAGAATGGGAAAAATAAAGATTTATATAGATGCTAATATTAAGATTTGTGGCTTGTTTCTTTGTGGCTACATTTCAGAGTAAAAGTAGTTCTAGACTCTACTGGGCGCTTTATGACAACAGTAGGCCTGCAAGAAGCTCTGGAATGAGGAGGAGGATGGAGGTTGGCATAGGATGACAAGGGTAAAGATGAGGCAGAAGCCACAACTGTGACAGTGATTTAGGCAGGTAGATTTCTCAATTCCTCCAGGTCAGATCAAAACTGAGGCAAGTGAAAACCAGGGATGAGGTTCAGGCAATCCTAGCTAATCATGTGTTTAAGACAGAATGGAGGAAAACCTTACATGTCAAGAGAAGAAGAGAAGCACGTCTCAAATAAAGTTGTTGTTATCTGGTGATAGTATTTTTGCAGTTTTCTATAAAACAGGAGCCACCAGTGTAGATGTTGATGAATGGAACGTTTTTTTTTCAGACTATTTTACATGGCTATAATTGTGATAGTGCACCTTCTTAGCATTGCCAAAAATATCATTTACGATCTACAAAGTTGCTTCACGATCAAACCAGGTTTTGATTTGTGATCTTAATAGTAAATTTTCTATGATGTGTAACTGATAATCTTTCCCTAATAATTAGTAATTGACTACAATTTTCACGCAAACTATGGTATACCACAGTTGCCTTTGAAACTCTTTTCCTTTCCTTATATGTGTATAATTAACTAAATTATAATGAAGCCCGTATAGAGAGAAGAGATTTTTCTGTTCTGTTTAGGCTTGGAATACAAACTTGTAAACTAAGGTCTTAAGCAGGAAGTGTGGGGAAGACATATGGCATGTGTATTGTGTGTTTTTACAATCTTACAAATAATTTTAAGTATAATTAACATAATCCAGGAATGGCTGGTCAATTAAAAAGTCTTTTCATAGTAAAACTGTCATGTTTGATATCATATCAACATAAAGAGAAGTGGGAAAGCCTACTACCCATAAATTGCTAATGTATAGGGGAAGGGTTTACAGAAACGAGTATGAAGGACACGTGGACAAAAACTAGGCGGGGGGTGGAATGGGAGGGAGGTGGGGAGCACTGGTGGGCTGGGATGGGAGTAAAAGACAGAAAACTGTACTTGAACAACAATTAAAATAAAAATACTGTAAAACAATTTAAAAAATTTAAAAATATGTATGCTACAATTACATATTGCTCTAAATGGCCATTTGATTAGCTGGTGCTCTAGCAATATAAAGTCCACAGGTATTTTCATTCAATAAACTTATTTATTGATATAAATATGGCAACATATTAAAAGGCAGTAGCAATTATTGGAATCTGGTCATTTGGATATAGGATTCAAAGAATGATAGAAACTGTTCATTGCTCACAGGACATGTGATGTAGAGCATGCAGAAAGCTCTTCATTACCCCAGAAATATCTTCCTTGGCCTTGCATTTTTTTTCTCCTTTAAACTAAGCTGCACTGGAGGCCTGCATTTATCCAGAATAGTCAATTCCTAATGTCAACCTACCGTGATAGAAGGCCAACTATGATACAATTTCATGGGTCCCCATGGTACTTCAGTGATGCATGTGCAAATAACCTTTTGTATTTCTGTGGCACTATTTCCCCCAGATTACTCAAAGGACTTAATGGAGCTCCTAAATCCTCTCAACACTATCTTTGAGCTGGGAGTAGAGATCTCTGATTACATAATTCACATGCAGTTAAATATATGATGGGTTAAGTCCCATCTCTTATAAAGTTAATTAGATATAATAAAAGGCTTTTAAACTAGTATTGACTATTAATACAAGTATTAATAGATTTTCTCAATTTGTTTGATCATTATCTATTGAAACCTGTGTGAGATACTCTGTTGGACACACAGACTATGCTCTGACACTGTAGAAATAGCTGCCACTTATTGAGGTCTATCATAAGTGATTTATTGGACTAAGTGCTTTTTATTCTCTCTTTGTAATGCTTCAAAATAAAAATCTAGGGTAAATTTATGTATGAAAAAACACACATTTTTTCATTGTGGGATGACTATATTCACATAGCTAGAAGATGTTTTTGGTGCTGATAATTGAACCCAGTTAGATCTCATTCTACAATTGTTCTTTTATCATTATGTCCAGTAATTTGTTACCGATGGGAAAAAAAATTACCTCCCCCCAATTAAGATTATCATACCAGCTGACAATACTGATTTTTCCCAAAGTCAGTTAGCAAATAATAACAAGCAACTAATAGAAAATTAGAGCCAGAAACTATATTGAATCACTTAATTTTTTTCAGAAATAAGATAAAAAAGACTAACAAAATAAATTAAAGATATTACTTCCTGCATAAATGACAGCTTAGTTATAGATCAAACGATAGATCAATCTTATTCCATCTTGCTTCTTAAATTATTTAATGATTGAAATAAACTCAGATTTAGATACAAACTTCCAGTTACAAAATAAATAAACCACAAGGGTGCAATGTACACCGCAGAGTATATAGTCAATAATATCATAACTTTGTACAGTGACAGATGGCTACTAGACTTACCGTAGTGATCAAACTTTAAGGTATATAAATGTTGAGTCACTATGTTGTATACCTGAAACTACTATAAAACTGTATAACAATTGTATTTACTTAAAAATAAGGTACAAAGAAACAGGTAGGAAACCTCTGGCTTACCTGTGATTTTTACACACATACACATACACTCTCTCTCTCTCTCTCTCTATATATATATATATATATATATATGAATATCTATCTATCTATCTAGATTTGTTAGAGGTCATTATTAATTGATTGTGCAGGAACTTTGACAATAGGTTTAATTATTTTAAGCTGTGTAAAAGCAATCATAGAAGCTTGGAACTCTGACACCGGTATCAGGGAATAGGAGTTTATAATTATAATTTAGTATCCCCAATGAGGTACATAAAGACAGCAGAGGTTATTTGTTGTTTCTGAAATCACTAACTATGAACAAAAAATCATAAAAATCCTTGACTATTCCCTCTAAAGTTAGTTCATTTTTATGTTAATACAGTTAAAGTCTGTATTTAACTGAAATCAAATAAAACTTAAATATCCCAGCCAAATAGGTATTTTTGAATCAATTCTGAATACTTGGATTTTGTAGGTAATTCTCTACAATTATCATATACACACTATATGTATAAAATACTATGTACACAATAAACATTAATATGATAATCGTTTAAAACCACCTGGTAATACTTAGTGTCTTAAGAAACTTTCAGAATCTAGAAGTGCTATCCCAACAGAAGTTATGATGGTGATTGAATGCTAGACCCATCTCTAAAATACATGAAAGCTTTCAGTAGGCTTATTACCTCTACATATTGTTACCCTAACCTAGATGACAGGGTAAAATATAAAACTGGTGTTCTGACTAACATTGTGAAATACTAATAACTATACATAATGACAGAATGATCATAATGTAAATTTTAGCAAGAATATGCCATTTTGCTTCTTAAATTACTTGACAATTGAATGAAATTTTGCATATATAATAAATATCCTACCTATTTTAAGATATTTGTAAATGAGAGATATGAGATTTTTTTTAAATTGTGAGCTTAACATTTTCCTTATTATTATTGGTATGAATATTGAGGTGTGGAAAATATAAAATAAGCTTATTGTTCTATGAATTAATCACTATTTTAAATGTCTAATCAACTTGATGGCAGAAAAATGTAATATTTGTCCATTTCATATACTCACTCCAAATTTAGGCTATCCCTCCCTCATTTTTTTTTTTCTTCTAGGATGTTTTCTAAGTTTGAGAAGTTAGGATGTTAAGGTGAAGAGTCATTTGCCACTGGTTCCTAAGCCTATGCTGGCATCTTTAAAATTACATTATCCTGCTGGTTTATGGCTATCCTCAAACGTCTGCATTGGCATCTATCGGGGTATTTATGTACTCAGTTGTGCAGCCCACAAGGCTTTGCACTGCAGCCAATTCTTATCACCATCTTGTTTTTTTTTTCCTTTTTTTCTTAATAAATCTGTAAGTTTCTCCTCATAGCAACAGAAGACTTTAGGTACCTCCTAAGCCTAAAATGTCCATAAAACCCTTGACAGGATTTCTCAAGTTACAAGAGGGCAGGCAAGTGGTCTATCCAAACTGCTATTTGTGGGAGGCCCTTCACAAACGTGATTAGTGTGTTTGGTTGTGGCTTTGCATTTGATCCACGGTCTGACATCTCTGGAGAATGGAGGCCAAGTTAGAGTTTGAATGACTAAAGATTACAGGATAAGTGAAAATAAAAGATAACATAGGCAAGAAAATACATAGATCCACATTGGTTAATGCTACAAAATTGTATCTCACCCCATACATTGAATTAAATATACATTTTTTATAGTAATAGTTACTAACAATATACTTCCTCCCCATTATAACTGTGAAGAATACAAGACAGGGTCAATTTGACCAATTTTATCTGCAGTGGACATTTTACATTTAAAGTTTGAATGATGTGTGTATGTTCATTTTACTAGAATTTGCCCTTGAAAACAAATGTCATTGCTATTTCAACATTTTAAGCTTTGAGAGATAAAATAAAATTAGCAATAACAACCTTGTTGATAGTCAACTAAATAGCTTAAAATGTCTATGATCATAACGAATTACTTTTATTAATGTCACTGAATACCAATTATGTTTATATCTCATGATATCAAGAAAATGGTATTTAAAGTTTTCCCTAAACCTCTAAAATTTGCCATTTTTAGTTTTATGATATAGTTTTCAGATACAACTGAAAAAAATTTAAATCCATTTTTTTACTTAATAAGGTTACATTACTACAAGAAAATAACTTTAATGTAATTAAAGGTTATCTGTGTGATACTTTTTTATGACTCAAATTCTTCATTTTACTTTCATTTATGTTTGTGCATATAAAATATATGCTCATGCTTAGAAAAATTATATCATATTTTACCTACTTAAATCTTCAGTCTTGCCATAGACATTTAAAATGACAACCTAATTTAACAAAATTCACATAACATTCTTTCACATAATTCTCAATCAATTTAGAGTTAGTGGTTTAGAATTTAATAATCATAATCTTGGAGTGAATACTGTGGGAAGCCATCCAAATTTTTCTTGAAAATCTTATGCCACAGAATTACTTTAGGATATTATTTAAATAAGGCTCCCTAAATTTATTCTATCAAAACTCACAGATTGATTGGATATGTAAGTGATCATTAACAATATCAAAGTATATTAATGACTACAGAGAAAGTCATTGAGCATGTTTTAAGTGCATATATATGGCTCTTTTTTGAGAGCACAGTAAGTAATTGCACCATGTTCTTAGTATATTCAGAACTGCTATACTACTGTCCTCTGATACCACTACATGTATTTATTTGCTCCAATTCATATGCATTTCATTAATGTGCAAATAAAAAAATACAAGTGGACAAGTTCTTTTTTTTCATCCTTCAAAAGTTTACTATAACAAAATGTAAAAAATGGATCTACAATGGAACAGGCAGGAAGTGACCAGAGGGGAGGTGGGAGGGGCCTAATGATGGAAAGGAGGGGAAGGGACTAGACAAAGAGCACATATGAATGACCCACGGACATGTACAACAGTGTAGGAACTGACTGTGGGAGCGGGGGGTATTGGAATGGGTGGAGGGTGAAGGGGAAAAATTGGGACAACTGTAATAGAATAACAATAAAAAATGATTTTAACAAATTTCTCTCACTGATTGGTGAACAAAATGATATATTCCTCCTGAATGTTATTATCCCATTCAATAGTCTTGACTCTGATGAATGTATAAAGATTAAAGAACACAAATTAAATTGAATATTTAGTCAATTCCATGCCTATTTACCAGCAACATTTGAATTAAAAATTATTACAATACTCAATAAATAAAATACTTAAGTATAACTCTAACAAAATAAGTGCATAATTAATATGCTAAAAATGACAAAATACTATTGAAAGTAAAAGTTGATCTAAATAAATTAAAATATACCTTATTGAGGGACTGGAGAACCCAGTATTGTTAGATGTCAATAGTCTCCAAGATTTAGTACAATATCAGTGACATCCCACCACTGTGTTTTTTTGATATATGGGAAAACTGATCATAAAATTTACATCAAAATGCCAAGATACTATAATAGCCAAAACCACCCTGAATAAAGAGGAACAAATTCCTAGGACTTTCATTGTTTAGTTTTAAGAATTACCATACAGCTATAGTGATCAAGATAGTGTAGTAATTGATACAGTGCAGACATAGATCAATGAAATAGAATAGAGAGCCCATAAATAGACTCACACAAGCAGAGTCAATTGATTTTTGTCAAAGGTGCAAAGTTATTTCAATGTAGAAATAAATGTCTTTTCAACAAATGCTGGAATGTGTCCACATTCCAAAAAATTTCAAGAAAATGAAACTAAAATTAATTTACTAAGAGAGATGCCAGATCCAAAGGGCTACTTGTTAAAAGAATTCATTCATATAACATGTATTAAAATAAGCAAAACTACATAAATAGGAAACAAATTAGTGATTACCAGATGTTTGGGAATTGGGGAATAGACTAGAAGAGAACACAGAGACTAATTTTTAGGGTGATAAAACTATTCTCTGTGGTTCTGAGGTGGTGAAACCATGACTCTACACATTTTGCAAAATCTGTAGAACCATATGTCACAAAGAATGAACTTTATCGTGTATAAAATTTTAATAAGCAGGAGTTCAGGGATCTCAGGGTGGAATGCAGACTGTAACAAAATAATCTGGTTGTATTAAAAACAGAGTGCATTTCCTCACCAATGCCAGTGGTTAAAAATTAGAACTGACAAGTAACTTTTAAAAATGATGTTTTCACTGGAAACTGTAAAATTAAAGACAAATGAAACACTATACTACTTTACATGTACACTGGGGTTGTACAAACAAGTGAATGAACAGTGGATGGGGAAAGGTCGGAGCCAGGTTTTTTGCTTTTCAACAGGGAAGTTACAGATAAACAAGGGAGAAGACTGCAGTAAACTTTGTTCTACTGAATTAGAATATATAAATACACACACACTCATATATATATCCATATATACACATACAATATAAATATAAAGTAATGCAATTATAGATATGTGTTTATATGTGAGTTAGAATATATACATATTTTTTCTGGTTTTGTCCACTGAGAAGGTCTAGAAGTAGCACCTCAGGAGCTACAGACCCATTCAGCACTAGGTTTCTAATACTATTTTCCAATTAAAGGAACAAAGACACTTGGTAAAAATGGGTGATTTAGACCTGGGGGAAAAGAGTAAAAAAATGACCTTGGAGCATGTTTTAGTGCATTTCATAAAAATTATTCTTTAACCTTATCTATGATTTTGAGTTCATACCTTAAACACATTTTCAAAGTAGTTTATATAACATCTGAAGTTCATACATTTTCTCATGATTCTGGAAGAGTACACAAGTCTGGATTGGGGCATGGTTTTGTTGTTTTCAATTTGACCACGAAGAGTTTTAGCATCAGCACCAGAATCACATTCACGGGAACATGGTGTATCCAGATAATACTTTATTTAGCTATTTTATCTTACCTAGTAGATATCACCTTAGAATATTCTTAGGGAATAAGACCATATAAATTGAGCAAAAATGTCTTTATTTGCTTTTATACTACCTTGTACTTCAGCTATGTAGATGATCCATCTGTCTGTAACTGACATGTCTCCTTCAACAGAATGGGGATTTTGCTACATGAAAAGGGTCCGTGTAGTCAATTAATTCCCAGTGACTAGCTCAGTCCTTGCAACATATTTCCCAACTCAAAAAATAATTTCTAAGGAATTAATATTTAATAGTTCAAAATATACATGTGTGTATATACAGAAGAATGTGGCATTGTTTACTTGATTACTCTTAGATATCAAACCAATTAATTTCTTATGTAAAGTGAACAAGATTAAAAAGACATTAATTGGAAAACATTTGAATGCTGCAAAACTACTACCTTTAGATGTTCTGCAGAAAACGTCTATAAATAGGGCTCCATGTGGTATTCAACTAGAGCATCTTCTCTCCTGAGAACACAAGTCATTCCAGCAACAAGCCTTCTGTGCTATTTTTTTGATAATTCATTTCTTCTTTATTTGATTTATTTTATTTTATTGTTGTTCCAATATGATTGTCTGCATTCCCCCCCACCATTCTTCCCACCCCAGCCATCCCCACCTCCCTCCCCTGATTCTATCCCTCCTTGGTTTTTTCCATGTGTCCTTTACAGTAGTTCCTGAAAACTCTACCCTCCTTTCCCCCCACTATCCCCTCCCACCTCCCCTCTGGTTACTGTCAGATTGTTCTTAATTTCAATGTCTCTGGTTATATTTTGCTTGCCTGTTTGTTTTGTTGATTCATTTCCACTTAAAGGTGGGATTGTATGGCATTTGTCTTTCACCACCTGGCCTACTTCATGTAGCATAATGCTCTCCAGTTCCACCCATGCTGTTGCAAAGGGCAGGAACTCTTTCTTTCTCTCTGCTGCATAGTATTCCATTGTGTAAATGTACCATAGTTTTTTGGTCCACTCGTTAACTTATGGGTACTTAGGTTGCTTCCAGCACTTGGCTATTGTAAATTGTGCTGCTATCAATATTGGGGTGCATAGGTTCTTATGGATCAATGACATATTTCACAGATATAGAACAAACATTTCAAAAATTTATATGAAACCATAAATGACCCCGAGTAGCTGAAGCAATTATGAGAAAGAGCAAAGTAGGAAGGATCACAATACCTGATATCAAACTATATTAGTGTGACCAAATAAGTCCACTGTAATCAAAACAGCCTAGGACTAGCATAAGAACAGACACATAGACCAATGGAACAGAATAGAGAGCCCAGAAATAAATCCAAGTCTTTATGGTCAATTAATATTTGACAAAGGGGGAAGAAGCATAAAATAGAGTAAAAATAGCCTCTTCAACAAATGGTGTTGGGAGATCTGGGCAGCTGCATGCAAAAAAAAAAAAAAAAAGAAAGAAAGAAACTTAATAAACAACTTATACCATACACAAAAATAAATTCAAAGTGGATAAAGGACTTAAATATAAGTTATGACACTACAAAAGTCCTAGAGGAGAACATAGGCAGGAAAATGTCAGATATTCCATTTAGAAATATTTTCACCAATATGGCCCTTTCTGTGCTGTTAAGTCAGGGACATGAACATTCTCTTGTGAAGTACCCAGCTGCCTCAGTCCTCTCATAAGGTAGTAGTTTAGAATTAAATTTCTTTTCCTTGAAAAATATGTATTTCTGGTACATTGGGAAGATGTTATGTATTTCACCAATTGAATACATATGGACTTGTTACAGGGACTATTTATATAATCCAAAGGAAAAAGGTAAAGATGAAAAAACATATAATGAGTAAAAGTCTTAAAACTGATGAAAACAGTGATAGCATTTTATGCATTGCTGCTTTTATCATGTTTGACCACAAGTGGGTATTTCAGGTATAGTCAGCAATATTCAGAAAATGCATGTCTGGATCTCCAGAAAGACAAGGGACTTTAAATAATCAAAATAATGACAACTTTTTAAAACATCCACGACAATAATAGTCAATATGTATTATGAATACACTATGTGTGCCAGGAAATGTTCAATAAACACTACCTACAGAGTTTTATTGAATAGATGTAACTTTTCTAAGTTATAGATAACTGCATTTATTTTATGGTTGGATGTGTCAAGCAAGAGAACTCCTGGAAAAAAAAAAAGCATAGTGCCTGGGAACAGAGCTTTTACAGTCTCAAAAATTAAAGTACAGAGACACAAACATGCATTAGAGAATTACAATAAGAATAGAAAATCTAAAATGGTATAGAAAGTCCAGCCCCTCAGAAATTATGAGAATAGACTCATGATTTGCCTAAATATCAAGTGGTACCCAGAAGTAAAAAAAAAAGTGTAAAGAGATGATGACTCAGAGCCATCTATCAGGCAGAAAAATGTCAGCAGGGTGTGCAAATTCAGATCAGTAAAGATGATGATAATGGGATGAGATGCTCTTTGAAGTTTACTAACCGAAAGAGGGAGGGGGGACTTAATGCTATTTGGGAAGTAGGAGTAAGTAGGGAAAGTATTTTGAACTATGAATGGAATTTATGAGTGTGATTTTTAAGAATCGTGGACAAGAAAAATGTAAATTTGTGGAATTAGAAGACGCCCTGCCTTTGGATTCAACGCACAGTAGAAGCTTAGTAATTGTCAAATTATTTGTCAAAGGATTTAGCAAGATCCCTGGAAAGAAATACAAAACATAAGACCAAGGAAATAGTTAAGTAGACTAACCTTGGAAAAATGTAGAAGCATATTTTTCTATAACTCATGTTGAAAACTCTGCAGAGTTATTTAAAATAGTTACTCAGAGAGGAAAAGAGATAAGGGAATTTGAGAGAGTTCTGCTGCTAGACCTTCCACCTCAGGAAAGCGGAGAGCTAAGTACGGTAGCTGAAGAAAGTCGGGACTGTAGCAGTGGGACAAAGGTTCAAAAACCCTGAAACACTGGCTATGGGTATAGCAGCACTCTTCTAAAACTTTTGAGTGTTTTCTCTCTCTAGAAAACTCCTAATATGGTTAAATGACTTAAAAGAAATGTTTTATAAATGCAATATACTTATTATACAGTAATTCTGATAATTTAACATACAAAGTAAAGTTTAAAAAGACACTGAACATTTCTACAACCATAAATCACATAAATATTTAAATATATACATTTTGTAAGAAATATGTTTAGATTTTTGCATATGTATATTTGTAGATCCTCATGGATTCGGGATTGAATTCTTACATTAGATATTACAATCTTCCTATGTAATTCATATGTGTGGTTGATGTATTCTAATTTTACATAGGATGATACTTGAAATTCATTTTAATGTGAATTTCTGTTTCCAAGGAAGCACAGCATGTAGTGGAATCCTGTCTATTTGGTTTTCATGTGTTTCTTTTTGTATCACTCTGTTTAACAGATCATGATAATTTGAGGATAGAAATCACACTTAAGTTATTAGCTGTTGTGACCTTCACACCTACGATTTTCTTTGAGTAGACTAGATATTACATAAATGCTTGTGAATGTAATGGATCAATTAAATAGTCCATTAAAAGAAAAAAATCTAAACACTTGAAATGCCATGTTATATCAAAAGAGTTTTTTAAAGATTTTATTTATTTATTTTCAGGAGAGGGGAAGGGAGGGAGAAAAACAAGGAGAGGAAACTTCGATGTTTGCCCATATGTACCCCAACAAGGAACCAGCCCACAACCCAGGCATGTGCCCTAACCCAGAATCAAAACAGCAACCTTTTGCTTTGTAGGACAATGATCAACCAGCTGAGCCATACTAGTCAGGGCAAGGATACATATTGATTAATGAAATTTAAGATAATTTTAAAAATTTGAATTTTTTTTATTGTTGTTCAAGTACAGTTGTCCCCATTTCCCTGCTGTGACTTTTCCCTGCCCTACATATTTTTTTTTAAAAAGATAAGTGCAGAAAGCTTTGCAGTTATTGCATCAAAATAGTAATGTGCCATTTGGAATAGCATAGCCAAACTAGGTGCTTAATTCATTCCTCCAGTGTGTCAGGAGTATGTGTTGGGTCAAAACCTGTTTCTTCTGAGATACAATATGGTACATAAGTTAACATTAAGCCTTTGAGGATAAAAGCTCTTCTTAAGTATCACTCCCCATATCATACCTCAAGAAGGATATGTGAAGCAAGAAGACATGGAGGGTTCTTAGCTGGGAGGAGGAGAGGGAGGAATGGGAGAAAAAGTACAGGGGATAAGAAGCATAAATGGTAGGTATGAAATAGACAGGGGAAGGTTAAGAATAGTATGGGAAATGGGGAAGCCAAAAAACTTATGCGTATGACCTATGGACATGAACTAAAATGGGGGAATGATGGTGGGAGGGGCGTACAGGGCAGAGAGGAACAAAGGGAAGAAAAAACAGGACAGCTGTAATAGCATAATCAATAAAATATGTTAAAAAGGGATTTAATTGATTGATCGGGGTCTCTAATTGCACCACAGGTCAGGAGTAATTGCCTGTATCTAACTGAAATAACTCACTGCATCCCAGGAACCTGCAGAGTTAGGAAGTCGCTCTCATCTTTTCCAAAGCAAATGCATGACTGTCTCCTACTTTGCTACCCTTCATTCTCTCCCCATCTCTAGTATTCACAGCATTTAAATAAACTCTGTTGTCTCACATTGATAAGAAAGTCTAGAGAAAACACTTTTAGGAGCTGTTCCTTTTATTAGATCCTAAGGTGTCACCTTTTCCCTTGGTATGGTATATAAAGGCAACCCTAGACCTAACAAATAAGTTTTGCTCAATTACTGAGAACATAAAGCACATACTGGTAGGTATGTATGTTTGGAAACAGAGTAGGGAGAGAAGAGGGGTCAGCATAAATTTTGAAAAAAGTTTATTTCTATATTCTCAAGTTTAACTATTACCATGTGATCTGACCTATAAGTGGGACCTAAGCAACAAAACAAACAAGCAAGCAAAATATAGCCAGAGACATTGAAATAAAGAATAAACTGACAGTAACTAGAGGGGGAGTGGGAGGGGATAATGGGTAGGCATGGGGAAGGGTTGTCAGGAACATGTATAAAGGCCACATGGACAAAGCGAAAGGTGAATAGGATCTCGGGTGGGAGGTGGGATGGCTGGGGTCAGGGGGAGTGATGGGAGAGATGGAGACAACTGTACTTGAACGATAATAAAAAAAAAGAGAAAAAAATAGTTTCCAGAAATACCCTATATTAAGCTGTAACTTTTTTTCTAACTCCACTTATTTTCATAAAGATGATTAATATGAGATAAACTTTTGGTATTTTGAGTATATAATTGTGGTTGTCATGAAGGATTTCATTTTAGAATAAACACCTATGTCCCTGTTTAATTTTATTCACAGATGAGTTTAGGAATCTACATAAAAGGTATTAGAAGAGAGATGAAACAGTGTGACATATGAAGTAAAAGTGATACGATTAGATTCCTAATCTAATATTAGTAGAAAAGTCTGTGAATTTTTACCAAAAGTTGCTGTGGAATTTTTAAAGTAAACTCTTCTACCCAGATAATATATTGCTGATATTAACAAAGTCTATTTTCCTTGAAGTTTGCAATTTGTGTAGACAGTTAAAAAGATAACTTAATATGATATTTGCAAGTGCTATGGACAGAAAATTCACTGAAAAGGAAAGTGGGAGGATCAGAAAATATACTAATAACTTTTTTATTTCTTTAGGCAATGGTATGATCATTATATAAACAAGAACTTAAAATTGTAAGATTAGTATTGGGAATGCAACCTGTCATACCAGCTTTAGAGAGAAATTGGGCAATATTCAATAGATTTGAAGAGTTATATACTCTAATGGCTTTCTGTAGCTGTTATTTGTCAGTGGCAAGATAGCAAGAAAATATTTGGATAAGGACAGGTGTCATGTCATATGTTTTCCAATGTTTAATTAAGGACCTCTAACCATTCCAGAGCATCTTTTTAATGGACATGTTTCAGCTGAGAAACCCAAATCAATGGAAGTGCAGTTCAATGATCAGTGAGGTTAAGATTGATAACAAACATAGTGGAGTAGAGTGTGTATGAAAAGGATTTAAGTCAAAGTTTTAAATATGCCAAGTGGAGAAGAGTTCTGATATCAATACAAAGTCAATAAATGAATAAATCCATGAATTGACAGACATAGGGATACAGATTATTTTCCTTTAGTTGATTTCAGAAAAACAACATATGCTTCCTTTGGTACCGTGATGATCACATTTTCAATAGCAATATTTTATTAAGCTTTTGTAAGAATTGATAATGTGAGGAAGGGTGAAGTTACAATTTGGGTCAAAAGGAAATAATCAATTTGTAAATATTTGTGAGCAGTATACCCTTGTGCTTCATTTCCCCTGATTTATTTAAGTATTTAATTGGTACAAACTCAATCAACTCAATCATAAATTATATAGTTCTTGATCAGCATAGTGAGTACTTCATTCCTCCATTGTGATTCTTTGTATCATAGTGATATGATATAAAATAATGAACAAAGTAATAGTTTTGTTTAGTTTTTAAAGTGATAAATGATGAGTATTTAGTGTCTATATGTTCTATACACTGCACACACTTCACAGAGAGGTACTTCCAAAGTTCCCTGATTCAGGTGTTAAACCTCTTTCTTGCTTATGTTGCTGGAGGGAGAAGCATAACTTTTGTTTTTTGATCTACTTAGGATCAGTGAAAGAGGGACAAATTCCTAGGTTCATCTATGAAGATACTCAAGATAGCAACTTAAATGTAAAGAAATCCACATAGAAACTAATGAAACTCCCAGCAACAATAAGAATGTCTGGTTTATTTAAAATGTACAATCTTCCTAGGTTAAAGTACACAGCACTTTTTGTTAATACCTACAATAGGGTGTACATTACAAGATAATAGTCATGTGTTAAATAAAATAAATTAGAGGATTTTCATTCACTAGAAGTATATGCTGTCCTAAAGTTTCTAACAATATAAATTTTAATGTTAATAGAAACATCTTGGTGTAGTGACATATGATAGCCTGTAGATTTGGTTAAGTAAACAGGAAAAGCTCATAGGAGTATACTCACATAAAGCCTGAAAATGATATTAATTCAGACAATCTTTTCCCTGTATAAACTGATACAATCACTCCACCCAGCTCTCCCAATGAAGGATAATATAGTGGCTCCAATTGAATTAGAAATGGAGTAAACTTGGAGCTAAATGAATCATAAATCAATAAATGCCTCAGCCAGCCGCCTCACGGTTTATTGATTCACAAGCTGTTTATCCCACACTCATTGTGCTTCAGTGCAATTATCGTTTAATTACATTTTCTGTATGTACCAAATTGTATTTTAGATGTCTTCCTAGACCAAACAATTTCAAGCTCTATATCTACTCACTAACCATGGAGCCTGTTTATCTTTTCTTCTTCAGTATGCTAGTCTTGATTTCTGCTTGTTCACCAGACACTGCTCACAATAGGACCTATTAAAGCACATTTAACAAAATCTCCCTAATTATAATCATGTTTATTGTTCTCATTTTTACATCAAGATTGATTTGAAGTATAACAGATGATATGTGTTAGAGAAAAATATAGCACGGTATGAACTAAACAAAGCTATTAAATTTTAGGAATTTAAACCATAAAACCTGTGCTTTTGTTGTTCAACTTAACCATGAAATGTTGTAGACAGAGAATATAATCATAAATTGACTTGATGCTGATGATTTAAGATATTAAAAAATAATTGGGTGTGGATATTCTAATTTAATATCATCCAATGTTAGAAATCTATTTTTTTAGCAACCCAGATATAGCAGATGATTTTCTATTTATCTAATCTGAGGCATAAAGTAAATTTAGTATTTTTTCTAATTAAAAAAGTTTCTAAATTAGGGACCCATGAAATAATTTCCCGAATGAAGCTCTTTAAGGCATCTTTCAGAAACAATAACAAATAGCATGTGATGGCTTAAAACAGAGATTCTTTCCCTTAAAGAGGATGCAGACTACACTTGATTTTGCCAAATGGGAGCAGATGTCAAAGTTATGTTAGGGATGCAGCATCATTTATGTCATTCTCCAAGTGATATAGTCAGTTCTTTATTTTTATCCCTATCAGGAACTGAAGTCAACATTGATAACTGTTATCAGAGGTTAGATGTGGTTTATTTATTTTTAGTATTTTTTTATTGCTGTTCAAGTACAGCTGTCTCCATTTTTACCCCACCTCAGCCCCCCACCTCACCCATCCTACTTCCCACCCTCTAACCTACCCCCTTTGTCTTTGTCCATGTGTCCTTTATATGTGTTCCCTGATAGACCTACCCCCTTTATCCCCCATTATCCCTGTTTCCCTCCCCTCTGGTTACTGTCAGTTTGTTCTTTATTTCAGTATCTCTAGTTATATTTTCTTGTTTGTTTGTTTTGTTGATTCATTTCCACTTATAGGTGAGATCATGGGGTATTTGTCTTTCACCACCTGGCTTATTTCATTTACCATAATGCTCTCAAGTTCCATCCCTGTTGTTGCAAAGGGTAGGAGCTCCTTCTTTATTTCTGCCATGTAGTATTCTGTTGTGTAAATGTATCACACTTTTTGATCCATTCATTTAATGGTGGACATTTAGGTTGCTTCCAGCACTTAGCTATTGTAAATTATGATGCTATGAACATTAGGGTGCATAGGTTCTTTTGAATGGTATTTCAGGATTCTTAGGTATAATCCCAAAAGTGGGATTGCTGGGTCAAAAGGCAGATCTGTTTCTAATTTTTTGAGGTATCTCCATACTGCTCTCCATAATGACTGTACCAGTCTGCATTCTCATCGACAGTGCAAAAGGGTTCCTCTTTCTCCACATCCTTGCCAGCACTTGTTTTTTGTTGATTTCTTGATAATTGCACCCTCTATTTTTAACTTAAAATATTCTAAATATTGCCAGGAACTATATTTTAAAGCCCATGTAGTAATATAGGGAATGTTTAAATGTGATGTGCACGTTTTAACAGTTCTTTCATCATGATACTGATATTTTCTAAGGTAGAAGAAGATTTTTAAATTTTCAATGATAGAGTTTTGTTCTGTATGAACATTTTGAATTTAATACAATTTAATGTTTGGTCTTATTCTAGAAATGCTATTCTAGAATAGTAGATGCAGAAATCAAAGTACTTTTTTGAAGATAGTCTCATTTGTTGAATTTTGGGGTTTCTTTTTCTCCCCCAAAGCCTTGGGAATCACTAGTCTTTGAATGTTTTTGCAAATTAAGAACACTGTTCCTAAAACTATTATGCTATAATTTATTTTTCAATAGACTAAATTGATGCAATGTTTGCTAATTATCTCCTTTCTCTTGTTCAATTAAAGAGTATAAGATTGACTAGTTTTCTACAAAGAAATTTTCAGTAATGATACTTTAAAAGAAGCAGAAGAAAGTAAAAATTCCTAACTAAAGTTTGGTTTATCTATATACCTGTATGTTCCTTCTAAAATGAAGAAGTTTCTTTTCTTATTTTACTTTTCAAAGATTTTATTTATTTCTTTTTAGACAGAGGGGGAGGGAGGGAGATGGAGAGGGAGAGAAGCATCATTGTGTGGGTGCCTCTCACATGCCCTCTACTGGGGACCTGGCCCACAACCGAGGCATATGTCCTGACTAGGAACGGAACTGGGGACCCTTTGGTTCACAGGCTGGTGCTCAATTCACTGAGCCACACCAGCCAGGGCAAAGTTTAATTTTTAAGAATGTAATCTATAAGTGAATAGAAATTGACAATAGAATGTGCCTCCCACCAAGAATTAATATTGCTAGGAGTTAATCAAAATATGGTATTTAAATTCTAAAACCTGACAAATAAATATGTTAGGACTTATGGTAAAGCCAAAAGTACATATACGTATACGTACACATACACATACACATACACATATATATGGTTATGTTTTTAAAAGAGTTGGCTATATCTGGAAATGTAGAATTTACATAAAGTGATTTCAATGAGCTTTAAAAATTAATTACAATAGAACCGTATTAAGACTTTAATGTGCATATTTACCCCATGCAGCTTCCTAGCCGGGGCCCATACCACTCGATGATATAATGAAACCTAGCTTCATTAATGATGTGGCAAGGATCAGCACAAGAGGAGAAAGCCTTTAAAGGACTTGCTTGCTATGCTTTTATTAGTTAGGCTTCTAATTTTTTTAGCACTAATTTCCTCTTTGCCACTACGAACCCAGTGTTTGCACAAGATATTTGTAGCATGGACACATTTGTGCATAGATGATTATTTCATTTAATAAGTTAGAGTTATTAACATTAAAATGAGGTAATTAAGAATCATAGATGAAAACTTTAGCTGATAACTCAATCTTTATTAGACTTGTTCTTGTAATATTCATAAAATATTTTGATTTCCTCAAAAGACTCAGCATGTCTCACTTTGTGTGCACTCAGTAGTAATACTAACATAAGAGTATCAGAGAGTGAGTAGTCTTTTTGGGAATTGAACCCAAGACACCCATATGGCAGTGGAAAAGTAAGACAGGGAAGGAAGGCAGCCATATATTGATTGGGCTATCAGACAAGTGACCACAGTGTGCAGTTAGAGCTTAATCCTCCAGGGGACCTCTGAGAACCAATATAAAGATGATATCCAGAGTAAACCCCACCCAAGGGACAAAATAGCTGAGGCATTTATACACCAACTTCCAATAATCACCAGTGAGGGCTGCTTGTACGTTGCATTACTTTTTGAACACTCATACACGGGCAGAACAAGTCCCAGCCACCAGAAAAAGCCCTCAAGCAAAGATACTTGCATAGAACAACTGAAAGTTTTATTATGTGTACTAAAATCTTAAACACAAGTATACAAACAAACACACTAATCTGTGACTATGATTAGATATCGCTTTGGTTATCTCATTCAAAGATTTCTATTGCTGCCACTTCCTTTTGCCTCTCAGAATTATCATTTTTTAGAACGCCTCAGAAGTTAAGACACAAAGTCGCATTAATCATTGTTCCTGCGTCTTTCTCTGTGTTGAGGAAGTATTTTTTTGTTTTGTTTTGTGTGTTTAGTTTTTAATAAGAGGAAGAAATTTTTAAGTCAAAATTCTCTAGTGGGGAGATTTCTGTTCCATTTTACCAGATGGGAAAAGAATAATTTTGTGAAGTGCTTTCTTATCATTCTCTAGCACAAGTCACCTATCCCAGGTAGATAACTATACTAATTCTTTCAGCACATGACTGGCATACTGCCGCTTTTGCTTACTGTCTTCCTCATATATAAAATGTGATCATTTGAGGTCCAAATTTATCACCACTTTTTCTACGCAGACATCTCTATGGTCCCCAGTGTCTTCTTTTCTGAATTTCTAAAATGCTTCTATAACTATAAAAATTGGCATTAAATATTTCTTCATTTAGTAATTATATATTAAACTTCTACCTTGAGGCAGGCACTCTTTCATGTTGTGTGAATATAGCATTTAAAACAAAATAAAACAAAAAATGAAAAAATTTCAAGGAGTTTATGCTAACATAGTGGAATATAGATAGTAAACCACAGAAAGAAGTGAAATACATGGTGTGTTGATAGTGTAAATGCTTTGGATTAAAAAAAAGTCCTTGAGAAGAGAAAGAGATGTTGGGAAGTGGGAGTTTGCAACTCACACTGGATAGCCGGTAAACGGAGTCCTCTCTTAGAGAGTGATATTTGAGCAAGATCCAAAAGTAATGCTGATAATTGGGAAAAGTTATACTGGTGATGGAAGAGTATTCCAGGCAGTTGAAACAACAAGTGAAAAAGCTGTGGGATGGTGCAGGTACCTGGCAAGTTCAAGGAAGAGAAAACAGAAGGATGGGATGGAGTCAGTAGAAGGAAATGAGGCCAAAGTGCCTATAAGGGACTGTGTTAGGTCTTAAAGATAACTGTAAACACCATTTTTTCACTCTAAATGGGATAGGTAAGCACTGGGGGAATTCAGTGAAGAGAAATGACATGATGTGATTAATCTTCAACAGAAACATTTTATCTGCTGCCTTGACAACAGATTGCATAAACAAGTTAGACTGTTACAGAGATCTGGATGAATGATAATTGTGGTTTTAAAAAGGGCAGTAGCAGTATCGTGGTTGGAAATGTTTAGACTCTGAAAATGTTTTGAATATGACAATGGCAGGATAAGCTGACGAACTGAATGATCATGAGCAATGCAAAGAGTCCAGGATGACACTGACTTGTTTGGCCTGAATAATTGGAAAGACAGAATGGTCTTATCTAAGATGAAGACACATGTAAGCACAGTAAATTTGAAAGGGAAGTTTGGAGGGGTTGGGAGTTCTCTTTTAGATTTGTGAATTTTGAGGGTGCCCTGTTTCCTAAGATTCTGGTCCGCCCTTGGCTGTCCTTGCCAAAAGCATTGAAATCAATCAGTCAGTCAATCAATCAAAAAGACTCTGTCATTTCATACCATTGTCCCATTACATTTTTGGTTTCTGTGTTGTTTTTCTTTTTGTGGTGTTTTAAAAATCACATAAGAAGAGATTGGTCAAAATCATCTCATTTTCAGATTTTTTGAAAAAGGTAAATGTGGATAATCCAAATTCTCCCAGGTTGTTGGGAGGCTACATGATGGTAATGTATGTAAAATACTTTATATAGTGCTGTCTCAAAGTAGATGTGAAATAATAGCTTCAATGCTCACACATCTGTGTGCTCAACATCAGTCTTTCAGTGAGTGTTATTTGGAAAGAAAGTTCCGTTTGAGGATTTAAATGCTAAATAGAAACCATAAAAATCCTAGAAGAAAACATAGGCAATATAATCTCAGTAACTCTCAGAGCAATATATCTCCTTGGGCAAGGGAAACAAAGGAACAAACAAACAGGACTACATTGAACCAAAAAGCTTTTACAGAGCAAAAGAAAACATCAATAAAATGAAAAGGCAACCCACAAAATGAGAGAACATATTTGTGTATGAAATATCAGTTAAGGGGTTAATTTCTGATGCGGACCCCAGCTTGAGGGGTCCATGTTATTATGGATGAAATCTGAGACAAATTCACACAGACTGCCAAACCTGTGGAGGAAAACGAAGGGCATGGCTTTTCTCTCAAGGGGAGCAAAAGTCTTGGCCCTTGCTCCAATGAGCTTTTATTATCTTACTGGGCACATTACAAGAAGATCCTCGTTAACTATGCACAGGCTTGCTTTAGGTGGTTACCTTTTACAGAAAACAAAGGAGCCAATACTGCTAATCACATCACAGATGAGGGATATTTGCAAATGAAAAGGCAAAAGTAGTTGGACCGGTTACACTCATCCTTGGGAGGTTTAGCATGGTTTTTAGGAAGTTGCTTTGCATTAAATGTCCTCAATTCAGGGTGAGGGAGTTTTAGCAAAAAGCAAGACTCATAGCGGCCTAGGCACATTGCAGGCCTGATTCCCTCTGGGAAACCTAACCATGGGCGTGGGTCCTGTGCATCTCCCAGTGGGAGCTGGGCCCACACCACACAGAATGGCCTCCCACGATTTCCAAAATATAAACTCATGAACTCAGACAACACTATGGTGATAGCCAGAGGGAGAGAGGAAGTGGAAGAGGGCAAAGGGGATATAAATGGTGGCAGAAAGAGACTTTATTTTGGACAATAATTGCATGATACAGTATGAAGATGAAGTTTTATTGAGTTGTACGCTTGAAAACTGTATGATTTTATTCAGAAATGCCATCCCAATGAATTCAACAAAAATAACTCAATAAAATAAAAAATAAAAATTCAAAAAATAAACAAATACATAAATACTAAATAGATCCCAGTCATAAAATCATCATATAATGATTAAACTATTAACAAGCATCTGCAATACAATAGCATCTTGAGATACGAAATAAGCCCTGAGTTTAATGAAATATTTATCTAGTCCTTTTTTAAAATGGCTTAAGACCACTTTTAACACCAGTGTTGTTCATTATAAACATATAATACAAATGTTTGGAAGTTGAAGCTGAAGTAGAATTGTATTTCTTGCTCTGTTATGTCTTTGATCTGTGAAAGACAGCAAGCAAAGGTAAGAAAAGGTCAAATTTACAAGCCACCAATGCGGGGAATCTTGGTACAGCCTGAATAAAGAAGTCTTTTAGGGTGCTGAGGTCATAAATAAAAGACATCTAATTGTCTACACTAGCCTAAGAATTTTTCCCCAAAGTGTTACAGGGTGCAGCCAAGAGGGGGGGGACCCCAAATGGACATTTGAAATGGGGCCCAGAACTCAAGGTGTCCAGAGACTCTAGGATGTTTTTTTTTACCTCTTCCCCCCCACCACAGATGTGAGTTGGGGGAAGGGGCTCATAGAGCAAGAATGTGCAGGGCAGCTTTGCAGCTAATCCATGGCATGGTTATTTAACATACCTATAGCCTTGGGCTGGTTGCCTGAATATGCTAAAGAGCTGTGGCCCTGAGACGTGACTAGGAGCAGGTCCCCTGAGTTTCAGCACTTGGGTGGGAGCTCGGAGGAGATTGGTTCCAGGACATGGGGTGACACTTGCCCAGACCCATGATGGTGGCCAGAAGAAGCTGGAAAGGACAGCAGATTGAGGGCAAGTGTGGCCAAGTGTAGGAGGAGTCGGAAATAGGGCTGCAGAGGAAGTT